>JBAKGM010022871.1:0-24762 GCA_037177215.1 Asparagus racemosus
CTTCGTTGTTCTATCTCTCTAATCCTTTCGGACTCTCCAGTCTTTGGAGGATAACTGAAGGCATTACGGTACTGCACTTTTTGACTGACCGCTGTCGAGATCTTGACCTGAAGTCGATAGATGAATTTTTTTTTTCTGAGATTAGCTTTAGAATTCGATTCCTCCAATCCTTTCGGACTCTCCAGTTCTTTGTAGGATAGCCGAAGGCATTACGGTGCTACATTATTTTTGCCTGACCGCTATCAGAATTTAGAAACTGATTAAGTTCATTTGAATCTGACTCGTAACAGTGAATTGTCTTTCAACTCACCATCTAACTTTTTACAGGAGCCCTCCATTAATCGGGGAATTCTCCGTTGCGACGCGTTGATTGGTGTTAAAATATATAGAATTTTAGCCTTCAATCGGCGAGTGCGACGCGTTGACTTGCATCCAATTTACTTGGATTCGAACTGTTGGTCTGTGAATCCTACGGCGGTGACTTGTTGATTGGTGTCGATACGCTACATTGGCATTCATTTGGAAATATCCTCCAGGAACTCCTCGACGAAATAGGAAACAGTGTCCATAGCGGGAGGAATTCCCTTGATACGAGACGCGTTGTCTGGCGTCAGCACAGTTTATACTCATACGTTTACTGAGTTTTTGGTGAGTTATCCTTAAGAAAATTTTACGAAAATAATTTCTAGGAACTTCTCGGCCAAAATAGGAAATAGTTTATACTCGTGCACCTTTTTGGAGTATCGGCGAATTTCCCTGCTGGCGACGCGTTAGCGTCGATATAATTTCTGCACTTTATTGGTGTTCATCGAGTTATCTGTAAAAATAATTCTTTTATGGAAATATCCTCTGGGAACTTCTCGATAAAATAGGAAATAGTTTAGACTCATATACCTTATTAGAGTATTTGCGGCTTGAATAAATTAAGCCAGACATATAGTGGCCTTCATGAAGTGTTATCCTGCTGAATAAATCTTTAGAATCATTCAAAATATATGGGAGAGAGAATAGGCCAGTTATTGGGCTGGTTTGGTGCCATGTGGATATTCAGTTGGCCTCCAATTAGAACTCCTACTCATTGTCAAATAAGAGTCCTTATTCAAAGAGGATTGGGTCAATCTAGGGCTATTATAAAAAGCCATCTACCCCTCTTTCTCTCTCCATCAGGCTGGCCCCCTTTACTATGCCTTTTTGCTTGTCTTTTTCTCGCCTTGTGTCGTCTCATCCTTCTCAACTTCGAGGTATGTGTACAAGCAAAAAACTAGGGTTTTGAAAGATAAAATTTCCTCTTCTTTTCTTGTTTCTCTCTTTCTTTTTCTTCTTTTTTACTTTTCTTTTATTTCTTCTTTTTTTCTTTTCTTTTATTTCTTCTTTTTTTCTTTTCTTTTCTTTCTTCTTTTCTTTCTCTTTTCTTTCTTTTTTTGTTGTGTGTGTAGGTACACAGCCGGCCTCGGCCTCGGCCAAGACTGCAGGTCTCGGCCTCGGCCGAGAACCAGTCTCAGCCTTGGCCGAAGACCAGTCTTGGCCTCGGTTGAGATTGTAGGCCTCTCCTTTTTTTATATTATTGCCTGCAGCTGATACATCTATGTTTTTTATGCAGGTCAGCATATCGTCTGGAAGATCACGCACTCCGAGGAGCCAGCCGTCTACCCCCTCACGTGAGGGTGTACCCCCGTCGTTCGCCGGTGAGCTTTTCATATCTTTTTGCATACTCGTGACTTGCATTTGCATATCACATGGCCTTGATTCCTCCTTGGTGAGGATCGACGCCCATATAGCCTTGAGTCCTCCTTGGTTAGGTTCGACGCTCACATGGCCATGATTCCTCCTTGGTGAGGGTCAGCGCCCACATGGCCTTCATTCATCCTTGGTGAGGGTCGGCGCCCACGTCTCGGCTGATAACGGGGGGCGATTCTGAGATATATTATGGTTGGCAGGATGCCTCGTCAACGGGGTATATTGTCCGTAAGTATTCAGAATCTGTTCACCTGCTATGAAGTCGTGACTCTATCTCACGGGTTTGTCAAATGAGTTCAACACTTCATATATACATTTTTATTATCATCTGAGCTTGACCCGTCCTAATTTTTGTTTTAGTCGAGTACCCCTCTGGAGCGTTTCCTTCCCATGCGGTTGATGGGCGTCGTGGTGAGGACTATTCCACATGTGATGATCCTGCCATCTTTATTTTGCATCAATTCACACCGGATACATCTGCGGAGGTGACACAGGTGGTCGTTGAGGGGAGCCCTCGTGTACTGAGATTGTTGATGACTGACGCGCCACTCATGAGGGACACCAGTTCGAATCAGCGTCTGAAGAAAACAGACTATTTGTTTGGTGATTTCGTCGAGGACCCATATGCGACCTTCATTGAGAGTGAGCAGTGGCTGCATAAGGATGATAGAGGATTCTTACACCTTCTAAGGATACCTCACCACCGTTGTTTGACCGAGCTAAGACACCAGGCGGTGACTCGAGATATGTCGCGGCTTTCTGATGGAGGAGCATGACAGTATTCATTGCGGGTTCATTACACATCAGTCAGTTCCAGGCTCACTCAGGAGTCATGTAGTCAGACTACGCCCTGGAATTTTGGGAATGGGCACGCCGCCCCGTGATGAGTATTTTATTACCTCTCTGATTTTGAAGAACCGTCTTGCGTAGCTAGGACGGGAGATGCCAATGTCCCGTCACAGGCTCTACGGTTGGGTCCACTCTGCAGACAGGGTTTGGTGGACTCGTCTGACTAGTTACGTCATCAGCCGATGGGGCGAGGAGCTTCGCGCCTGTGGTTTATACACCACGGTCCGTGCTACTATGTATGGGCTTTCGATCAGCGCCTGCCACTTCTTTGCTCTTGCTGAGCTCTATAATTCTGATTCGAACACCTTCTTGACTTGCTTGGCCATCGCTTCTTTGAGTATTTTGGCCACCTGTTCAACACTAATTATAAGGGCTTCTCGGGGTTGTCCCTCACTAGAAACCGTATTGTCAGAAGCCATCACAGAGCTAGCATTCGATACTTCATTTTTTGACGGTAATCCTTTGAGGATTTTGTCATAGTTAGAGTGCTGAATCGTCCCGGTGCAAAACCGAGTTATCTGGTCGGATGATCAGGGACCGGTATGATTCAACGTACCTCTGTTCATCATGTTGTTAGTAACTCTTGACAATTCATCGCTTCGAGCTAGTGATCCTCTTCCGTGGAAGTGCCTTGTTCTGGACTTCGGTATTCCATCACCAAGTCTATCGAAGATGGAAACCCTATCTGGAGTTGCTTTGTTGTAGCTACACTCCGATAGCACTACCTTGATTAGTCTGGAACAGGGACAATGCATAGGCTTCTCGGGAGAACTCCTCTTCTGGGATTTTCTCGTACCCCCAGCACGATAGTACAGCTCATCGGCATGAGTGCCAGAGTAACCAATAGTGCGTTAGCATGACCTCTTGGGTATAACGTCGTCGTCGTCAGATGAAAACATCTCCTTCGAAGGATGGACTATTTCATCGAAACTACCAAAAGTGACTCGCCTTGGCATTCGCCTGCTTGAAGTCTCGACGGACTCTTGGACTTCAATTCTCAGTTCTGTTGGTGGAGCTGCAGGAATCTCCCTGTCCTTGTTGAGGTGGGTGCGACCTCCTGCATCGGGAGTGACCCGTGATTTCCTCAGTGGACCTAAGCATTCCTTGATGGTTGGCTTGTTAGCCGCAGCAGGAATTAGCTTCAACAAAGATCTGGATGCAGACGCCGAAGGCGACCTCGATGCCAAGGCCACTTGAATTGGGGCGCCGGTGGATTTTAGCCTCGGCGCCAGGGCAGTTAGTGTTGGGGCACTTGCAGCTTTTGGCTTAGGTGCCGGGGCAAGAGTTGGAGTGCCAACGGACTTAGGCTTGGATGTCTTGTTCGTCGGGGTTGGAGCGCCAACGAACTTGGGCCTCCAGATCTAGTGGCTTGTTGGTGGCTTCTTGACCGCCTCTTCCTTCTTCAGTTGACGGGCTTGTTGCACCAAAGCCTGTGCCTGTGCGAGGAGTGCGCGGTGCTTCCGCATGCGCTCCTGAAGCATGAAACGGTTCTATTTGACCCAGACCCATTCGTTTGTCGACGGCTTGGAGTAGTCGTCAATTACTCGAGGCTGGAGCCTCTGTGTCAATCTGGATCTTATTCGTGGATTGCATGGCATTGGCGAACCTGCATCCCATGATCTGTCATCGCCTCTATCGTGCTCTCTTGGAGAGCGGGGGCAAGCCATCGACGGTCATCTCGGGTGCCGGAGAAACTTGGGCTGCGGGCGCCGAGGAAATTTTACTGCTACCGGTGGTAGCGGGTTTAGATTCGTCATCCTGGGACTCTACATCTGAGGCCCAACGGATTCTCCTTGTAGCGGAGATCTTCTTGTAGTGATAGGGATAAGCGGATCTGGCGGAGGGGGAGGAGAGATACTCCTCAAACTTTTGTTGGTCAAATTTGAACTCTACCTCTTCTTCCACCAGGATCGAGATCCTCAGCTGTGACACTATAACCTCAGATTTGAGGCCGGTGGCTCCCACTATGGTCGCTAGCTTGTTCGCGAGAAAAGTCATTTTGATTGTCATTGCTTTGAACTCATTACAAATTTGTTTTTTACAACAAAATTCAAATAAAAATCTCACCTTTTTATAAGGCTTACAATGAAAACTTAAAAAAGAACAAACGTGGGGTCCATTTATCGGATCCTCGCTTGCGTAGGTGTCTTCGCCTGTGTCGGGGACTTTTTATGTCCGTGGACCACCGCGTAATCCGATCCAAGTAGAGATCTACAGAGATGAGGGGACTATTTCATGAAGGAAATAGATCTCCTAAAGCAGGTGAAATTGACCAAGCGATTTCACGGCTCTTCTCGGGACTAAGACCAAGCTTAGATCTGAAGGGATACACCGTAGATCTGCTGTAGATCTGCTCCTGATCTTCTTCTCGTCGATAGGATCTGAAGTCGAAGGTGTTCTTCGTTTGCACAGGATCTGGATCTAGCCTTTTGATCTTGCAAACACTCAGATCTGTGCAAAAGCTCCCGTGGATCTCGCCTAAAGCTCCAAAATTTCTAACCTGTGCAACTGAACCCACCCTGGCCTATTTATAAGCAAATGAGAAGGGGGGTTACTTTTTGGCGGGGCACCATTGGTGCCTCGGCACTGTGGGCGAGGAACCAAATGGTGCCTCGGCCAAAACCAAGGCGCCAAATGGTGCCTCGGTCGGCCGAGGCACCAGTGCCGAGGCGCTCATTTGGAGCTTTCTTCTGATTTCTGGTATTCGTCTGTTCGTCCGCCGTTCTATCCGAGCTCATTTCGTCTAGTTGCGCCGAATCAAAACTCGGTTGATCATTCCGTTGATTCTGGAATCCAATCGACATAGTTCTATCATTGCTTGAGTCCAGTTAATTTCGTCTCATCGACGTTCGAGTCTGGTCGACACGCCTTGTTGAATCTCGCTGACCTGAAGCTTCGTCGTTGGATTTATTCTACAATACGTCGCTTCGTTGACTTGTACGCCTTGCTGACTCACTTCATGCGTTCGTCGACTCGCTTTATGCGTTTTGTGGCACAGTTATGTCATCAGCGACTCTTGCTCGCATCGTTAGATGGGTCGTTGGTTGTGAACCCACTGTCACTAGTCTCGTTCAGGTACTGATAAGCGATTTTCAACACCTACAGAGGGTGGTGCAGCTCATAGAGCTAGAGAGGTTTAGCTTGGAGAAGATCCAGGCATATAAGGGGTCCCATCTTAGTGGGAATCTCTTTGCGCCGTGCTCTAAACTACCAGCATCTCATACACTCCTGCTACTGAGGCAGACTTGGCTCGGGTTGCTCTATTAGCCCTTGAGGGGGATTCCAAAGAGGGTCCTCAAGATGGCCCTACTGATCATCACATTTTATTACATTTTTATACCCACATTATCTATCTTAGTTGAATAAATATATCACTAATAACATGTTTTATGTTAATTTGCAGTCTAATGAAGAGTTAATGAATAAGAGCTCAAAAGAGTCAAATTCCCTTATTTTCTACCATTAATTGAAGCCCAATATGAAGACAAAAGGAGGCCCAAAAAAAGCCCAAGGAACCAAGAAGAAATTGGGTCAAGAAGTCAACAAAAATTGCAATTCAGTTACAAATCAATTGATTGACCAACCAATTGACCCATCAATCGGCCAACCGATTGATCAACCGATTGGTCAATTGATTGGTACATAACTGAATCAGTTTATGGCTGAGATTTAATCCTTGTTCCCCAAGCCAAATTCGAGAGTTCTTATTCATTATTGTAAACTATAAATAGGGTTAGAGAGTGAGAGGTTTGAGCGTGAAAATTTTTATAAAACTCTATTTGGAGAGGAATGTTACTCTTAATTGAGAAGACCTTTCAAAACTATAAACTTTATTTAATTAATAAAAAAATTTACCTTTTCAAAATTTTCTTTTCTTCTCTTTATTGATTGATAAAGATGAAGATGAAGTTAGAGATTTACTTTCAAGGGGTCAACCCCTTATAATGTAAGTTTTTCTTTTTATCTTTTCTTTTCTTGCTTTAATATTCATGTTTTAGGATTTTGATTTCCTTTTCTTTTTATGTTAGTAGCTTAGATTTATTTTGATGCCATGTAGAGTAGATTTACTTTCATGTTCTTTTATTTTTGTTATTGTCTTGCATTTTTATTTTGTAATATAGATTTACTTTCTTACATTTCTATTTCTGTAGTTTAGATTTACTTTTATGCTCATAGTTTAAATCTTTATTTTCTTGTTCTTATTTTTGTAAGTAGTTTTTATTTTTCTTATGTTTTTATTTTCCTTCTTTCATGCTCTCTATTCTAGATTTTATCTCTTGGTTTTTATTTTCCAAAATATGTAACTAAAATATTGTAGGAATTCTAGAATTATATGAAACTAGTTTGTTTCTTTTATAATTTATGGATTGACTCTCTTGTGTTTAAAATGATCATATTTAGAGTAATCAACTAGAGAACTAATTGGTGGAAGCTTTTCTTGAATAATTTGATAGGTTATCGTTATGAATTCTAGAATTACTATGTAGTTGTTATTTTTTTCATGAATATTTATTTTGCTTGGATGATAAGTTGATAGGTTATGCTTTCCATAAGTTGTTTGATAGTCTATACTTAGTAAATCTAAAGTAAAATATGATAAAAAGAGAATAGTTCATAAATTCTAAATAAAACAAATTAGCGGAATCAATTCTACATTCCTTTCTTATCCAATTGATTTTCTTAGTCTTTTTAAATTAATTTCTCACTTAATTCCTCTTTTCTTATTTTATTTTTATTTTTAGTTCTTTTGTGATTCTGTTTCTTTTTGTTTCCTCTTTGTTCCCTTTTCCATTTTCCTCTTTTTGAATGTTCTTCCTAATTTTTCTTATTTTATTTGGTCGCTCTCTTTCTCCCCTTTTGTTCTAGTTTTCTTTTATTTGTAAATAGTGACCTACTCCCTTTATCTCTCCACACTTTCACTCCTAATTGTCCACACATAACTTTAAGGAACCCTTTTAGAATTATCTCTACACACCTTCCTTGAGGGATCGTCATCTTTCTATACTATAACTTGATAATTGTACACTTACAACTTTGTATTATTTACCCCCTATCACCTGCTATGGGGCCTAAAAAGTGTCTTTGTCTAGAGTTGTGGGAAGAGGAGGTTTGGGCCATACACAGTAACATGGCTGAGATAGCGGCCCGATTGATGGGCTCAAGTTTGGGTACATGTTAGACTAAGATGTTTGAGAAGAAGAGGAGCAAGAAGTTGGGCCCAAATAGGCATCTTGCCTTAGATGAGGTGTCAGAGGCAGAGCCCGGGCAGCCTGGTAGGGCCCTAACTCTAGAAACTTGTCAAGTTTCCCCACCTAAAGTTGTTGAGGTAGGCTACGAGTCCCCGCAGCAAATTGCCGAGCGAGAAGTGATGGATGAGGGCCTCCCTATCTTGGAAACAATAGGAATTGAGGCCCTAGTTGGAGAGGAGGCCGGTGCTGCAACACGAGCCTCTCTATCTTGGAACCTTCTAGGAGATCTAGAAAGGAGCTGGCTATTGAGCAGCCGATTGTTGGAGAGAAGTCAGCCACTTAAAGAAGGAGCTAGTTGCTGAGGTGGAGTCCACTACTGGGGGGGATCAGGTTCCCACGCTATTCAACAGGAGGGTCGGTACTAGTGGCCCTTTGCCCATCGTATTGATGAGCTTCCCCCCATAAGTAGGAGAAAATAGAAGAGACTTTGATTGGGCCAGCAAAGACTCATCATCACCATGATAAGAAGCCATTGGAGGAGAATATTTTTATTCTTGAGCATCGGTTAGATGCTATAGGGTCGGTCCTAGAATTCAAGTCTGACTAAGCAAAAGCTATGGAATAGTTCTTCCTTCCTGAGGACATGAAGCTGCTAAGTGGGAGTACCCGATGCCAGTCTTCATCAAGCTCTTCGGAGCTATCTCATCAGGGGGTGCTTATAGAGTTCGAGTTATTTGATTGACTTGAACATTCTGAAGACCTCTTCTTCAAGCTCTGGGATGAGATGGAGGCGCACAAGGAGGTTTGGGAGGCTACCAAGCTACTAGCTACCACCAAGGGGAACGAGCTTGATGTCCTCAAGAGGGGTCAGGCAAGGTGGAAGCACGAGTTGATTATTTAGGATGAGAAGATCAAGGCTTTGATCGAGAACCGCAATCATCTTCATCATGATATAGGCCTTGCTAAGGACAGGGTCAAGTATCTAGAGTCTAAAGTCTAGGGTGACAAGAGTGAGAGACATGATGCCTTTGAGCGAGCCCGAGTGGCTCATTTCAATGCAGAAGAGCTCAGGGCTAGGTTTCAAGACAAGGCGGCTCTGCAAGAGTCCTTTTGATAGGAGGCTACCCGGGCTGCTCAGGACGCTGAACAATAATACTCCCTTCTTCCTCAGATCCAGATGTTGCAGAGCTGAGTGACCTTCTTGGAGTCGAATGCCCACTAGTTTGAAGTGGGTAGAAGTATCATAATAATCCAAGAAAGGTGGATGTGTCTCTTGCGCGTAAGGCTGGGTTCAAACTATCTAATGTAGGAGCTTCCTCCTGAGCTCAAGATCCGTCCAAACTAGTTCAAGTACCCCTCCCGAGTGAATGACTGTCTCGATGCCCTTAAGGAAATCAAGGTGGTGGGAGGAGGAGTTAGTCTTGTGGATGAAAAAGAAGAAGAAGAAGCCCCAGGTGAAGATGTGGCCGATGACTCTAGTGAAGTCAGTTGGTCGTCGTCATACACTCCCGGTCTGAGTCCTAAGCTGACCGTTTGCCTAGGTTCTAAGCCAGTCCCTGCTTCAAGTATGTCTTTGACTCCTCTCCATGGTTCTGCTCCTCCTCCGCGTCCTGCTCCTACCCCGAGTGCTGCTTATCAGAGAAATTTGTCTATCTTCTCTTTTTTTTATCTGATCATGTAAAAAGTCTTGTAAATATTCTTAAAGATGAATAAAAGACTTGTCTTTGTTGACTCATCTTGTGCACTTGATTTCAAATTGCTTGCTTCTTATGAGAGCTTTTATTATGAAATATCTAAGTATCTTGATGCTTGAATGTGTTGGCGAGGACCGAGTGGCACCTTAGTGTTGTGCACTTAAGGTATTTTGAGAAGCATCGGACTAGTTGACAGAGATCGAGGCGGTACAACTTGACTTCATGCCTTGGTTATTTTGAGAATGGACACCAAGGTCTTTGGTATGTGCCTTGGGTTTAGTCATGAGAATGATATCAAGGTCTTTTGAGTGCCTTGGATGAGTCGGTGATGATGGAGTTGCAAGGACTTGGCTTCATGCCTTAGTTTTATTCCAAGAATGGACACCAAAATCTTTGGTATGTGCCTTAGGTTTACTCATGAAAATGACACTAAGGTCTTTTGAGCACTTTGGCCAAGTCGGTGATGAATGATTCACAAGTGCTCGGCTTCATGCCTTAGTTTTACTATAAGAATGAATACCAAGGTCTTGGGTACGTGCCTTGAGTTTACTTGTGAAAATGGCACCAAGGGCTTTTGAGCTCCTTGGTAGAGTCAGTGATGACCAAGTCCCAAGGGGCTAGGCATCATGCATTGGTTTTATTCTAAGAATGGACACCAAGGTCTGTGGTACGTACCTTGGGTTTACTCGTGAAAATGACACCAAGGTCTTTTGAGCGCCTTGGACGAGTCATTGATGACTGAGTCACAAAGACTTAGCTTCTTGCCTTAGTTTTATTCTGAGAATGGACACCAAGGCCATTGATATGTACCTGGACTTTACTTGTGAGAATGATACCAATGTCTTTTGAGCGCTTCGGACGAGTTGGTGATGATTGATTCGCAAGGACTTGGCTTCAAGCCTTGGTTTTATTTCAATAATGGACATTAAGGTCTTTGGTACGTGCCTTGGTTTATTTGTGAGAATGATACCAAGATCTTTTGAGCTTCTTGGATGAGTTGGTGGTGACCGAGTTGCAAGAACTTGGCATCATGTCTTGGTTTTATGTTGAGAATGGACACTAAGGTCTTTGGTACATACCTTGGGCTTACTTGTGAGAACAATACCAAGGTCTTTCGAGCACCATGGACGAGTCAATGATGATCGAGTCACAAAAGCTATAAAATAGATTAGCCAAGAGAAATAAACATTTTTCATAGATATGGGGGTCTTATATAAGGTGAAAGTATTTCTTGAGATGTTTTATATTTCAAGGATGCTTCAAGACCCTCCCATCTTAACTCTACAACCATTAAGTGCCCGGGTGGGCTTCTCTGATGATTGTGTAAGGCCGTTCCTAGTTAGCAGTGAACTTGCCATGTTTGGTTTCTTTGTTGAAGGCAGTTTTTCAAACAACCAAATCTCCAATTTTAAACCTTCGAGGCTAAACTCGACTATTGTAGAGTTGTTCAATGCACTGTTGATTAGTGACTTGCAATCAAAGCCCCTGCTCTCTAAATTCATCAATGAGGTTGAGTTCATTTCGTAGACCAACTACATTGGCTTCTCTGTCGAAGTGTTGTAATCATGGATGGGCATGCCGACTTCTACTAGGATGATTGCTTCTGCTCTGTATGTCAATCTGAATGAAGTTTCTTCTGTGGAAGTTTGGTGGGTCATTCTGTATGACCACAAAATACCAAGGAGTTCTTTGACCCAGGCTCTATGGCTTCATCCACCCTTTTCTTCAATGCTTGTAACAAGCACTTGTTTATCGCTTCTGCGAGGCCATTGCATTGGGGGTGTGCTATCGATGCGAACTTGAGCTAGATCTTTCATTCCTTGCAAAAGTTATGAAATCTCTTACTGTCAAATTGATTGTCATTGTCTGTTATAAGAGCTATCAGCACCTAAAACCTACGAATGACCGACTTCCACAAGAAAGTACTTGCTTTCACCAATTTTTGCCAACGGCTCAGCTTCTATCCACTTGGAAGCGGTCCCAGCAGGTATAACCCCCACTGGACAAATGGGACTAGGTTGATTAAAGGAGTGAGCTTGGTTGCTGGAGCTCGTGAGATGTTTGAGAAGAGTTGACAGGCTTTGCATTGGGTTGTTAATTTTTTAGACTCAGCGAGGATGGTCGGCCAGTAATAACCTTACCTAATAACCTTATGTGCTAGGTTTAAGTCCCTATGTGATTTTCGCATACTCCCTCATGAATTTCTCTTAGAACATAGTCCACTTCTTAGGGTCAAAGGCATCGAAGGTACGGCCTCATGCTACTGGTGGTGTATGAAAGGCAGTAGAGTTGATCTTCAATCATAAGATACCCCAGAGCATTCCTCTACAAGTTTTTAGCCACAACTCGGTTCTTGGGCAAAGTTCCCTTTGTCAAGTATTGGATGAGTTGGTCCATTCAACATGGCCCTGATGGAGGCTCTATTTGCATGATCAAGTCCATCGTAGCTTCGATGATGCTGGGCTATTTGAGGGTGTCCATGTCTATAGGCCCCTAACCTACCTAAGCTTGATGAGCCTAGTTTAGATAGAGCTTCTGCACAAGTGTTGTGGGCTAGGGGGACCTATTCAGTTTTGAACTCCTTCAGCTTGCTCAACAATTCCTTAGATTTTCCTAGATATTTTGCCATTCTAGGGTGTTTAGCCTTTTATTCTCCTTGCACTTGTTAGGCAATAAGTTGGGAGTCTACAATAATGAAAATAGATTCGGCCTTAACTGCCAGAGTGGCTCTGAGTCTGGCTAGGAGAGCTTCATACTCAGCTTCATTATTTGACGCTGAAAAATCAAAAGTGATTGAGTAGTCAGAGATGAGCCCTTCAGGGCTGCGCATAACCACTCTCGCTCCACTGCTGCTTTCTCCTTAGGAGCCATCCATTTTCAACAACCACCATAATGAAAATTATGGTGAATCATACTTGGGAATGTTGCTCTTCCGAGGTAAAGTCCTTTTTGTTAGCTTTTGGACCGGGTTCATAGCATTAGGGGGAAGAACTGATTTTTGAGTAGGCAGGCCATCTTCTAAGTCAAATGACTCGATGAAGAAGTTGACTAAAACTTGGGCTTTTATGGTTGTCCTGAACTTGAACTGAGTATCATATTCACTGAGTTCGATGGACTAGTTGATTATTTGTCCCGAAGTGGTAGGACTGCCAAGTGCTTTTTTTAGAGATAGGTTAATACGCACTATCACTGTCTGAGCTTGGACATACAGATGGAGTCTTTTGGCAGTAGTGATGAGGGTGAAGGAAGCCCTCTCAATTTGAATGTAGCTGAGTTTGGCCGCCTTCAAGATGCAGCTGACATAGTATACAAGCTTCTAAACATTGTCTTCTTCATGGACCACGACTGAGCTTATAGCTTCTGATGAGATGTTCGGATAGATGTAGAGTGGTTCCCCCTCTAGGTTTGCATAGTTGGGGCTTGGAGGTTAGATACCTCTTAAGCTTCGTGAAAGCACTACTGCATTCTGCCATCTACTTAATGTGGTCTCAGGGTTTTTTGTCTCCTCTTAAGATTTAGAATAAGTGAAGGCTTTTTCCGACCAATTAGGAGAGAAAATGGCTCAAGGCCGTTATTCTACTGTTCAACTTTTGGATGTCCCTCACTGTACGAGGTTCAGACATCCCTTCAATGATAGCTACCTTCTTAGGATTGATTTCAGTTCCTAATTGAGTTATCATGAAACCAACAAATTTTCCTGATTGAACTCTGAAAGCACACTTCAAGGGGTTAAGCTTCATCTAATATTGGTAGAGAATGGAAAGTATTCCTTCAAGATTAGTGAGTTGGGAGGTAGCATGTTTGCACTTCACTAGGATGTCATCCATGTATGCTTTCACGTTGCGACTAGTTTGGTCCTTGAAGATTTTGTTCACCAATCTTAATAGGTGGCTCATCATTCTTGATACTAAAAGGTATCACCTTGTAGCAAACGATGCCCTAGTCTGTGATGAAAGAGGTTTTCTCCTCATCAAACTCCGCCATCTTGATTTGATTGTGCCCCAAAGACAGCTACCTTCTCTATCGAATCGACTAGCTAGTTGAGGAGAGTGCTAGCCATGAAATGCAAGCTTTGTTCAAGTTGATGAAGTCAACGCACATTCTCCACTTAGATAGCCATTTCGGGTACTAGACTTCTAGGATGAAACTGGCTCTTAGCAGTCAGTCTACTTCTTCTGTAGCCACATGCTACCTCTCGAGTTCGAGATATCTCTTCTTCTGTAGGACCGACTTGCTATGTAGGCCGATGGATAGCTCATGACTTATGTCTTCAGGGTTGATCCCTGGCATATCTTTGGGCCTCCAGGCAAAGACATCTGCATTGGTGCGAAGGGACGCAATGTTGGCCCCTTATTGCAGTTCAGTTGGTTCCAACCTAATCTTGACCTTTTTAGTTTCATTTGGGCCAAGCTAAATCTCTTTCAATTTTTCCACGGGAGTAGTTTGCTCCCATTCTTCATCTTTCTACAAGTAAGCTCAGGACTTCTCGATTGGCAAAGTCTCGGATATCCCTTTTCCCTTCATCGAGAGTAGCTAGCATGATCTATTCTCTTGCTGGTTTCTCTGCACAAGGTCAGCTCCTTCTGGAATCAGGAACTTCATTATATAGTGGTAAGTGGACGAAATAGCTTGGAGGTCATTTAAGAAAGTCTTTACGAGTATGTTGTTAACTGACTTAATGTCCATCGCAATGAATTGGACCTGGATCATGGACTGGCGGGGATAGTCACCAACTACCAAAGGCAAGGTGAGTGACCCTTCAGACTAAACTGAGTGCCCTAAAAAGCCTATGAGAGGACTTGGGCAAGGTTGTAGCTTTGACTTGTCAATCCCCATCTGATTGAATGCGTCCATGAATAGGATATTAGTAAAACTTTCACTGTCTGCTAGGATTCTCTTGACTCAAAACCTATTGATTTATGTGGAGATGATGATGGGCCCATCATGGGGTGTCATCACGCTTTTCAAATCGGCGTTGCTGAAAGAGATGGGTTGATCTCTCTTAGGCTTCTTCTCATAGAGATTCACCTCTAATGCTCATCGAACATACTTCTTCAAGCATTGTTCGACATTCCCCCTACTGCAGGGCCATCACTAATAGTGTTAATGGTGCTTTTATTGCTGGCTTTCTTCGACTGGTTGTTCTATTGACCTGGACAATGTGATCTTGATCTAGATCTTCTCATCTCCAATCTTTCTGGGGTTGGTTCTTCTCTACCACGATGGGTAAGGAATTTCTTCAACAGACCTCTCTGGATGAGGTCTCTAATACCTCTTTATATAATTCTACAATCATTGGTGTCATGGCCATAAACTAGGTGATAATGATAGTATTGTCAAGTATCCCTTCATTGAGGATTTGATTTTCATGCTAGGGGGAGGATTGGTGAGGTGCCCCTCCTTCTAAATTAGATGTAGCACTTGCGAGAGAGGAGTGTTGAGGGGGAGCACCAGCCTCCTTATCATCTCCTTCTTCTGATCTCTTTTGTCGACTCGGTCGGATCTGGACTTAGATTTGGGCCCGTCATCTCCAGTCTTCTTGCTATGAGAAGATTTGGCTTTGGTAGCTTCTAATCATGCTGCCTTCTTGTGAGCGCGACTATCCTTCACATCCATGTGTGACTGGGCTCTAGCCATAAGTTGACCAACGTCAGTCACTCAGCTCATGATGAGAGAATCACACAATTTCTCATCTTCAAGACCCATGATGGTCGCAGCAATGGAGATCATGTTGCCAGGATCCTCTACTTCTAGCCACTTGGCTTAGAATCTCTTGAAGTATTCTCTTAAGGTCTCCCTGGGTCTCTACCTAATCTGTAGCAGGAGAGAAGAGGGTGCCTTCTAATTTGTATATGCCATAAAATAATATGCAAACTTCTAGTTAAGTTCCTCAAAGCTGTGGATGGATTTTTTTGCCTAGGGAATTCCACCACATCTTCATATTACCACTGAGAGTGAGAGGAAAGACTTTGCAAATAACTGGATCGCTCACCTATTGTATGGTCATCATGTCAAAGAAATTCTATGCGTGCTCGGACGGGTTGCCCTTGTCCTTGTATTTCTCGATGTGTGGCATCTTGAATTTTAGGCAGGGGACATTCATGATCCAATCGATGAGAGAGTGCTCCCTCTACTGATTTAGCAACTGCATTGAATGTCAGGTCAAAATGAGAAGCCAAGCTGGTTCTAAAGGGATCGGCCCTAGTCACTAGGGTTTGAGTTATGTAGGTTTGTCTCGCACCTCACGATGTTGCCCCTGTAGCCTGTTCAGGGCTGAGGCTTGAACTTTCACCCGTGACCTCCATGTGATGTTGAGATTGTGGTGGATTGACAGTAAAACGGGTCTGCTATCGAGGTGGTTAGGGAGTAGCTTCCCTAACCCACTTCTCTTGATCCTATTACTAATGTTGCTCTTCATGAAGAGGAGCGACAAACAATGGAGGAGGCTGAGTGGAAAGAATAGGGCTGAGGAGTTTGTTCGTGACTATAGCGAATTACTGTTGGAGAGATTGAGCTATCCTTTAGGTCAATTCATTCAACTAGGCATGAGTGACAAAGCCGGAGTTAGAAATTTCTCTAGGGTTTGGAACCAAAGATTGATTAGTATCAGCAATAGATTAGTATCAGCCGTATTTTCAAAATAAAAAGAGGCCCCACGGTGGATGCTAAGCTATTTATGTCAGATTGTTGACTGCAGTGGATATTTGGAGGAGTTTAGGGTCCATTGATCTTCTTTAACAGCTAATCAACTGAGGAAAAGAAGTAGAATCCTACACAGGAAACACTCATTAGAGCATTGGAGTTTGTAGCTTCGACATGCCCTTCGGCGTTCAAGTCAATAATAGATTAAGTAGATTTGCATAATCTAGTTTCAGGGAGTAATTTACCAATTTTTAGTACATTCAAATAGTAAAGATTGCCTACTATTTATAGAGGGTTGATAGGGGTAGATCAGTAATTTGACCCGGCCAGTGCAATCGACTGATCGAACCACACTTTACCCATATTGGCAGCCAGTTGAATGAGCCATCTTCACGTTTAATGTGACAATAACAAAACGGCTGAAGTGTTAGCATAGTCTGAGGAGTCATAACTTCGGCCCAAAGGGTCATAATGACTTTTGACTCAACATTAAATGCGACAATGAGTGAGTGACGAAGTACAACTATTGAAGCTGATAGGTCACCTGTTATTTGACACATTCTCTAGCAAGGATCCGAGTAAAAGATGCCTTTCATCTCGGACCCAACTTCTCTTGGCGTACCCTGACTTGAATACGCCTTTCGTCCCAGACTAGGAGTGTTAGGAGGATCAACGATGCCCTCACCCGGGTTGGGCTTTTGGATTAGTACGACTCAGCTGGTTAATTATGACACGTGGCTAACTCTACAGTATGTCTTTAGACTTGATAATTCTCAGGATACAGCAGGAAGGTTTGATCGATACCAAAAACCATCAGATCCTGTGACTCGCAAATATCCTCAGCGAAGGTCTTTCTAAATAAGAGGGTAATTATAGAATCTTGATTAGATTGAGGAAGTGGTACGTGATATGGATTCTATCCAGTTAAGATTCAGATGAGTTGTTTTGCATTAGTCATTCCAGGTAGAAATGACCAGTAGGCGTGCATGTTGGATGTTAATTTTATTTTTTGTTGTGTTCATTATTTGTTGCTTTTACAATTATTTTCAAACATTTAGAATCTTGGACATATGGATACCTTCCTGTCATTTGGTCTGCCTTTTCTCATCTCTTCTCAGTCTTGGATCTTCGTGAGTGTACCCCTCGGGATACCCTCTCTATACATATTTTCATTTCTTTTCTCTATTGATGCTTGCTATGAGTCGGTTGCCCGACGACCCCTAGATTTATTTTCTCCCTTCTTCCTCTAGGTTACTGGAGAAATCAGTTATTGATCAAATTGTGTGGTTGGACAGTTTTACCCTTCTAGTAGTCGGTAAGTGGTCATTTATACGATTTTGCCCTTATGTTTGAGTTTTAGCTGAGAACTCCTACCATGCTAAGTTGTATTTAGTGTATCACCTAAATAGAGATAGGTTGACTAGAAGTTGACTTTTGTCAATCTTGCCCTTGTCAACTGCTTGATTACTATTTTACCCTCATTTTGCAGCAGTTTAGATAGATAAGGCTTAAGTCTAGGCACGAGGACCCTTTTATCCGATTCTCGTGTACATATTGTCGAGCGAGTCATGTGCCTATATCCGTAGCTAGGACACAGGGCATAACAACTTGTCTCTACTTAATCTATCATTGTCTCCGTTGGTAGAGTAAAATATTGTAAGTTGTGTTGTCGAAGGGAGTAGAAGATAGCAAATAATTCAAAGTAGGTGAGTATAAAAGAAAATTTGTCTTATTTAAAATTGAGGTTTGGATGAGAAACATAGACATGTTTCTAGGGAAATTAGAAACGATCAAGAAGGAGGGGGAGGGGGCTAAATAAACAACACACAATGAAAAGACATACATTGTTAAAATTTTTATACTATAAGTCAGGGTAAATTCAAACGAAGAAAATAGTTTGAAGGGTAATTTTTTAAAGCCTCCTGAAAGTTTGACATTTTATTATGAAATCTCCCACTGTTATATTTTTATTATTGAACACCCCGTTGTTGAATTTACTGTTAACTTAGCTTCAAAGGAGTATGTGCAAAGCATGTGATTGGAAATTTTTCCTCAACTATCCTTCCGCGACTCGTTCCTCTGGATATCATGAAACCTCTTCCTCTTAGCTATTATAAAATAGCTTCTTCTAAATAGCCCAATTCCTAATATTTTCTTATGACTCCCACTCCTTCCTTCTCTTAGGAGGAACGAGCATCAAGTTCATTGCTTGGAGAATCAAAATCTGAATTGCATGACTTAAAAAAGGTATATTAACAACACATATTCACTATCTTCATCTCTAATGTCAACGTGAGCATCATCGGCTCATTCCTTCATCATTCTCTTTGCCTCAGATGTCTCCCATGAATCTTGCCTCTCGAGCATCCATTTCTCATTATCCAACTTCAAGAACAAGCTTCTCAATTGAACCAAATCTATCTAAATTAATGAACTTGCACAACATAGAAAAAAAAGGTGTTTGACAAGAGTTAAAGAAAAGAGTATTTGAGGAAAATTAATATGCATGCGGCTTGCACGTGCTCTTCTAAAGCAAAATTAATGTAAAGTCAACGGGAAAAGGTTTTATAATGAAAAAATAACTACCTGCAAGCCATCAAATCTTGAGAAGGTTCCATAATAATTACCCTCATTTAAAAGATAAACTTATAATTACAATAGTTTGAAGGGTAAATTTAAACATACCTACAATTCGAGGGGTATATAGCTAAGAACCCTTTTCCTTTCCTAGCACAAATAAAGAAGGAAGGGGTATTTTAAAAATACTAGTCCCCCATATCTTTTTATTTTGATATTAGCCTCCCAAATCCCTTAAGGCTCGATTTGGTAAGAGGGGAGATAAGGTAGGGTGAGGGACAAAAGTAAAATTTCTCTTTGATAGAGGACTTTTAGAGGGGAAGGGAATGTGAGCTAGAGCAGATGCAGAGAGAGATATGCAAAATGAACTAGAAAGTAAACTGAGAGAAAATCTCTTCAATTTGGAGGGACAAAAGAGTGAGGTTAGAGAAAATGAAAATTTAACTCAAAAGTCATGTTCTTTCCTTCACCCACCTCCAACCAAAGAAGACCCACAAAAAATACATCCTTCATTGTATCTCATTCAACCTCATCTTATTATTTTCCCTCCTTATACCATCTACCAAACCAAGCCTAAGTGTGTTGAAGTGAGTCCTTATGGCATGTTTTTGTTGGTCTAAAATGCTAACCATGTTCAGGTTAGTAGTAAACTATGGCTGCATAATTATGAAATCACGCCCTTCCCCTCCCTCTCATTTCCCCTATAATTTGATTTTCCCCAAAAATTAGAAACTTCATTAATGAATTTACTTGAAATGAAGTTACTTGAATTTAGGGCATGATTCAAGAAGCTTAAACATGTTTAGGGATAATAATAAATTGATGGAGATGACTTCTTGAGGAGGTATTGAGAATTTTTGTAGCTTTTGGTGGAGAAAGTAACCATTAATTTAATATCTTAGCTCAAAGGCTGTCTTTTTTAGGTCAATGCTCAAAGGGGTAGTTGTTGGGGAAAGTAACAATCTAAATGGCTTAGAAATTTTTAAGTTGGTGTGGATGCCATTGGGTTTAAATTAATGGGTTTGAGTTTTGGGTTCATAGGAATGGAGAGCGGACCTTTGGAGAAGAAGATATGTGAATTATGTTTGGAATTTTAAATCAACGAGTATGGATTTGGAGGCTCTTAAGGCCCATTTAGTTCGTGGATTGCATCTTGATGCATGTAGTAGATTTTGAAAAGTCCATATCCAAAATCTTATTTGTTCGCAAAGAACATTAAAGAGGGATTCATGAGAATAATATCCAACCAAAATTTTGTTTGGCTGTACATAAATTTTGTTGAGGATATGTGACTAAATCACGAATTTGGTTGAAATTCACATAATTTTAGTGAATTATATTTGATGCATCTATCCTACTCGGTAATTCTAATTTTGCAATATAACAAATTCCAAACAAACAACATATTTGCTAAAAAACCCATGAATTTTAAACTTCTGGGTCTATTTTTTTAATGCAAGATTGCTAAATCCATGGAAATAGATAGCCCGTTAATGATCTTAAGCGGGGGTATAACTGTAAGGCCTCAAATTTTTTAGTTAAATAATATATTTAATTGAGGTGTTTTATGAAAAATAAATATTTATTTCTATGCAATAAGATGAAAATCCCTATAGTTATAACTTTATTAGAATGACATTCATGAATTAATCCTATATTGGATTTAATTGTAAAGAGGATTTGTATGTGCAACCTTGAGGGTTATAAGAGTATAAGAAAATAGTTAGTGGGTTAAGCTGCAAATAGGCCCATAGCCTTAGGCCTGTCTAAATGAGCTTTGGCTCAGACCCGGCCTGGGCCCAAAAAAGCACGGATGGCCGGGCTCGGGTCCGGGTCGTGTCACTGAAGCATGACCGAGACCCGGCCTAGGTTCTAGGGGTCCGAATAAAGAAACACAGGTCTGGGGCAGGGTCGTCTTGGACCCAGACTGAGCTAAGGAGGCTCCCTATGTGACCGTTGGGACCAAGCTAGGCTCAAAAGCCCAGTTGGCCTAGTCCAACGGCTAGAAAACTAGCCATTAGACCGCGCAGCCTATACCTGGCCCGGACACGGACCAGTCCAAATGCTAGAAAACTAGGCGTTAGGACTGAGCGGCCCGGACCTGACCTGGTTCGGGCAAATTAAAATAGCCAAAAGGGTAATATTTTGGTCAGATGATGAAAATACACTAAAAACTATAAAAATGGTCAAAATTTGAGGGTATTTTGGTCATTTGACTAGGAGGCTGCCTCTATAAATAGAGGGAGGTTTTCATTTATTTTTCTCATCTAAAACTCATCTTCTTCTATGCAATACTCTCCCTTAATTTCTCAAATACAACAATACTCTAGGTTAACCTCTCTTATACTTTTCAGTGCTCTCTAATTCTCAAATCCTAATGGCTTCCTCCTCCGATTACGAAGGGCAAAATCCATCTCTCAAATTGAGTCCTATAGCTACTCCTTGTCCTACCTATTCGAACCCAAATTTGGCAATGATCCAACACGGCAGACTTCTCACACAAAAGGGGAAATGTGCGTCATGCGGCCATATCTTAGAAGATCATCATAAGAGCGGGACTAACCACCTAAAATGTCATTTGGGAAAACACAATAGAGGGCAAGGAATGGCTCAAAGTGACATGCACCAATCTCTAATCTCTCAATCATCTTCTTCGGTAGCCTCAGTTCATGGAACTTACGCAAATAGAACCGAAAAGTGCATCATCATGTTTATTGTTCTTAAAAAGCTTCCTTTTAAATTGGTAGAAGATGATGAATTTGAGGATATGTTTAGAAATGCTTTTTATCTCACTTTTCAAAAATTTTCTCTCCAAATTTGTCAACGTGATATTTTAAAATATTATCACAAGGAAAAACAATATAGTTCTTATTTTTAAAGCTTAAACTGTAAATTTTCTCTAATTTCTGATATTTGGACATCTAGAGCACAAACTGGTTATTTATGTAACACATCACACTGGATAGATGACACTTGATAAATGTTTGAAAGAGTTGATTCTTTTATTTCATTTGATGATTCACACACTAGTGTGAATGTTGCAAATTTAATAATTGAAGAACTTTCAAACTTAGATATTGCTGAAAAACTATTTTCTCTTTCACTAGATAATGCAAGCAATAATAATATAATTGTAAATCATATCAAATGATCTTTGCTATTACCATGCCAAAGTGACCTTTTTCATATTTAGATGCAAGTGTCATATGTTGAATCTAATTGTGCAAGTGCATTTGATGAAGTTAGATCAATGATAGAAAATGTTAGGGTTATAGCTTATGCTCATAATGCTTTTGAACAAAGGCTTAAGAAATGGAAACAATTGTGTAGAAGAAAAAGTTTAAAAGCTAATTCTAAAAGATGTTGCCTTAGGTGGAATTGTACCTCTGCAATGTTAAATGTAGCAATCGAGTATAAAGAAATTGTAAATAATTTTATTACTTTCTATGCTTCTAGTTCTACCTCTGGATCCAGTTCTAGTAATATGTATAGAATAACTAATGATGAATGGATAATTATAAGTTATGTAAACGAGATGCTACAAGTTTTTTATGATGCTGCTATGTTATTATCCAACTGTTACTCTGGCTGATTTACAAGTTTTAAATATTCAAGCTTTTTTTAATACTTATCGCATGGATGATTATTTTTCAGACACGATTTTTGAAATGAAAAGTAAATTTAATAAGTATTTTAGATACATTCCTATTATTTTTTGCTTTGGGATTCTTATTGATCCATGCTTGAAAGATCTTGATCTTTAAAGTTTGTTGAATTCTTTATATGATAGCACGGTAATAGAAAGTGATAGTGATTAGTCTATTACTGCTCTTACTCATAATAATACTATTAAATATTATATTTAAAGATTATTTAAAGAGTATGCAGCTAGACGTGGGGTACTATGCCAACCTACAGCTTCTGTGAGCTCTAGACGGAGCAAAGGTGAGGGTTTTGATAGGCCATTGATAATAGAAAGGTTAACTGGTATGGGTAGTATCATGGATCGGGATCATCATCAAGGGAAGTTTCTAAAATTAAATAATATTTAGCTACACCTTTAGTTAAGCCTCAGAATAATGAGGAGTTTGTTATTTTGCAATGGTGGAAAGTATATGGAATGGTTTTATGTACTGTGCTTTATGGCTCATGATTTACCAACAGTGCAGGTTACAATCGTAGCTTCATAATCTACCTTCAGCACATCAGAATGGTTGATCAAATGACCACAGAACATTACTAGATCCATCTATGGTACAGGCGGTAATGTGCTTACAAGATTGGTGGAGGTATGAGAAGAGAACTCAAGGCATCGACCTGATACCTAATACTGAAGATAGACTTAATGAGTTGATGATAGGAGATAAAGAGTAAAAAGTTATTTATAATTTTTAGGATTTATCTTTTTAAATAGAAAGAGTTGCAAATGATAGTGATATAGATGGGTAGGTGCCTAGTTAGGATGTACTCATCTATTATGATGCGACGATTTCTGAAAAATGTTGTAATTCTTAGTGATTAATAATAAAGAATTTATTTTTTATCATTTTAATTTCTATTAAATTTACAAATTGTATAACTATATAAGTGATTAATAATAAGATTGAATTTCTTTATTAAAATTTCACATCTTTTTAATTTACTTCTAAAGTTGCCATTTTTTAACAAAAAATATAATTTTTTGGCAAAAAATGAAAAAAAGGAACAAGTTAAAAAACACCAGGCCTGCCTAGTACCCGACTCGCTACCTAGGCTCAGCTCGGACCATCTGGATCCTGGTGGGGCTTTCTGCCTAGCCCGGACTTGAAAATTTGGGCTGGGTCGGCCAATTTGGACAAGCCTACATAGCGTATGTAAACCCAAAATTAGGGCTCCTATTCTTTTCTCAAAATGTATTTTTCCAAAAAGTAGTTCTATAGGAGAAGAAGGTTAGAGATGGGAGAATCACAGTAAGAGAATTCAATCTTCATCTCATGAGAGTTTTCTTCTCATCATGTTCTTTGTTTTGGGGAATTATCTTGTTATATCTCAATAACTTTTCATTTGGATCAATGAAAACCCAAGAAAATTCATGGGAAATATACTATAGTGTTTTTCTTCATGTCATATCCTTTATTTGGAGTAGTTTTGATAAGATTAAATTGGGTTTACACCAACACAATCGTTATAAATATGAAAAGTAATAGTTTTTTTTATAGAAACCCTAGTTCTCATAGTTTTCTTGATGTTTGATCTTAGAAACATGGTAGAATCATGCTAAAATCATGCATATATATTTCCCTATGATGTTTGTAAGAGCATGAGAGTTTTGAGGTAAAACAATAAGAACGAGGCAAATTAGATCGATTACAGTAGCATAACCAATGACCAGACTTGTCTGGGGGTGACATCAGATGTCTAATTGAAGTTAGATGTATGATGGTCCTACACTAGACGTCTGAATAATGTTTCAAACAGTATGAGCAGGTAGAGTCCTAAATTTGATGACAAAAATAGTATTTTCAATTTTTAATGTAGAGATGTCCAGTTTTTATGTTTTAGATGTCTAGTTTTGTTTCCAGACATCTGGTTTGAGTTTTTAGATGCTTGAAATTGTGCATTTTCATAATTAACTCTCTAATAATGAATTTAATCGTAAAAATGGGCTAATTAGCTGTTTTAGCTTGTTTAATGAGACTTTATGATCTTTTTGATGATGTAGGAGTAGTCCTATGAGATAACTAAAATAGTTAAGAGTGTTTTGACCACTCAATTTAACTCAGCATGTGATAAGCATAGTGTTGTGGAAAATAATTGCTTACCTCCTTTTAAGTTGCAAGTATACAACTAACAAGTTATATTATAAAAGATTATCGATCCCACGAGGAACGTGAAGTAGGAGATATTCGTCAATTTCAGTTCTTTTTAGATCGTGCGCGACAATTAGGAGTTTTATTCGAAATAAAATAAAAACATGGTGAAAGTGTTGGTGAATAGGTTAGAAGAGTGGATGTGGAATATGCGCAAAATAAAACGAGGAAAGAAAATGAGTGTGGAGAGATTAGGAAACGTGTGTGATAAAAACGAGGAAGAAA
>JBAKGM010022916.1:0-24741 GCA_037177215.1 Asparagus racemosus
TATCTCGTTGAGTGGGACATGGTTCCTTACCTTATGAAGTTTAAGCCACCTACATTACATGCGTTTGATGACAAAGGATCCCCGAACCAACACATCTACTATTTCCATCAACAGATTGGGAATGTAGTGGGTAACAATGCCATTAAGGCACGTCTTTTTATAGGCACTCTTCAGGGGGAAGCCTTTGATTAGTTTCAGAACTTGCCCAAAGGTTCAATCAGATCTTAGACGGATTTGGAATTTAGGCTCATCTCACAATTCCATGAGGAACAATCCGATGTTACCATGGCCAAGCTCCTCTCCCAGAAACAAATCGGAAATGAGATGGTTAGAGCATATATCGAACGGTTCCGCAACTTGACATTGCAACGTTGAGATATGCCTCTACTAATGCAGCTACAAACTTGTCGGCAATAACTTTCTAGCGAAAATTGAAGCTCACATGGGTGCCGTCACTGCCCACACTTGGAAGGATTTGATGGAACAAGCCAAGATAGCTAAAAAGTCATCAAAGTGTTTCAACAAGTTCAAGACCCACACCAATTTCAAGGGCAATAAGGGCAAGCAAGGGCAGACATCACAACTGAAAGCTAAAGAGACTTTCACAGTTGAAGTCCAAAATTCCAACAGCAACCAACAAAGAGAACTAAGGAAGGACTTCCAGCACAACTACTCATTTAAAGATGAACAAACAGTCGCCATCTTCCATGTCCTCAACAAAGGGAATCGCCTGAAGCTCCTGGAAGCTAGACACTTTGAAGAAGTCGGAAAGACCAATGATCCTAATTATTGTCTTTATCACAGGATGTTAGGGCATCTGATGAAGAACTGCTACATCCTCAAGGATAAGATTCAGACATTCGTCGAATCGGGGATCCTCAAGCTCAAACCTGAGTAGAAGAAGGTCACTGCTAATGGTAACACTTCAGTTCGGCTCCATGCCAGAGATTCAAGCCCAAGATGGTGTTGTTCCCATTCCTACTGCAATGGTAGAGGTGGTAAACTATGACAACCAAAATTACCAAAGTCGAGGTTTAGTTCCTCTTTACCACAGCGGGGGGGAAATAATGTGGGTGATTCCCAACCTTCTTCAAGGTGAAGATTGGGCTCTCCCAAAGTTCAAATCTAAAATGAAGGCTTGCAATACTATCTCCGCGATCATTGGAGAGGAATCTATGCATATCAGTTCACTCACCGATTCGGAGGGTGAGAAAGTGGCCCTGGCGGGGATAAGATCCGGTAAAGATTATTTAAAAGATTACAATCAACTAGGGATGTCCAAACAATATGAACAGGCCAAGCAAAATGAGACTTGATTCGGTAAGGCCCTACAATGTCCTTGTTTTGGGTCTTTTTGTATTGCAATTGACACATATTACAATAAAAGATTACAATGAAACAAAAGGAAAAATTTATATTTTCCTGGAGGTTCTTTCTGTGTGCTGGTGGAGCGTCGATCTTGTACTCCGTTGACCAATTGAATCAAAACTCACGAATCTTTTGCTGTTGACGAGGGTCAAATCACTTAGAAGGTAGCTCAGCCTTCTTTTATGAAACTCCTCTAGATATGCGTATGTGTCACTTAGCTTTCTCCACACGCTCCCTGAATGAATGATCTCCTCACCTTTTATAGGCTAAAAGAGAGAGTTAATGACCTCCTTAGGATGTGGGTTAGTGGCCATTAAAAAGGAGATAGTGGGGGCAGTCATCCCCTAAAAATAGCTCTGAAATGGCTATTTGGGCAAACTTCGTGGTTCTGGCGAGGTTCGCAGAAGGCATAGGCGAAGTTCGCTATGGTTGTAAACGAAGATCACTCAAACGTGTGGGCACCTTCTTTAGAAGTGGAAGACTTGGTCCACTTTGCTGATGTTGGCAGAGCTCATAGTTGAGCTTCGCCAATAGGTTCGAATTTATCATAGAATTTGACCCTGAACGAAGCTCGGCGGGCAAGCTTCGCTGTGATCTTATCGTGGGCTTGACTTTGAGCCCATTTGGAGTGTTTAGCCTATGGGCGTTCACACTTTGGATACGAACTAGTCATCGGCCTAAGTAAAAATACATTTTGACCGTCTACAAGACCCCCCCCCAAAAGTTTTCGAGATCCCGCATTCATACTTGTAGCGGGGATTGAAATACTTTGGGTAAGATAGCCAGAGGTGTACTGTTGAACATAGCTTTTGGTTATCTTGGTTAGGTAAAAATTTATTTTCATTCGTCTACTTGGTTACCAGAGGTATACTGTTGAACGTAGTTCCCTTGAGCGTAGACTTGTATCAAAGGCTTGACGTAGCTTGTGTTCGCCCAAATTCATGTTTGGAACAAACTCGCCTCTTCAATTGTTGAGGTGGAGTTGACGAGTAAGCCAAGGTGACTCATCTCTTTGGGTTGCTGAGTGAAGTTTGTCGTCTGGCGACGTACATTGGTTGAAAAGGCTCGTGTTAAACGAGCTGTCTCCAGTGAGGCTCGTGGTTAATTATGAAGATAGAGTCTGTTTAGATTCTCCTCTTGATTTGTACCGTGATCTGTGACTGAGATCTCTTGATTGGAGATTTGTGTGATCCGCTGGGGATTTGACCGAGTTTTAGACTAAAATTAGCCTCTTTGTCTGGTCCCATCAAATATGGAAGAACGGGATATTCTTGGGAATTAAGATTTGAAATGGGCTGTAAATAGTGGTCATCACATCCACTTCTTCACTGCCTCTATCTCTTCATCTCTTCTTTTTTTTCTTCATGGCTGCGCCAATGTTGCATAAGCCAGAGACGCTTCTTGATCGAGGAGCTGAGATAAGAAAACTTTAACAGGTGTTAGCCCAAGTGAAGGGCAATAAAGGGGATGAACTCCGCATACTCTGACGTTTAGCAGAGTTGTTATCAGCAGAAAAGGCTATGCTCGAGCAGATCATTGAGAATTAATTGGCCGCTTGGCGTGAGCTTGATCGCGACAGGGACGCATGGAGCCTTGAATGTCATGCTCTTCGTAAGACAGTTCGGCGACTGAAATGGTGCTTGAAGAAAGACCCTTGGGTCTCCACGAGCGAGGACTCCAATAGCAACTAGGTGTCACAAACGTGAACCTAGATCGTAATTAGACGTTGTGTGGCTTGTAGGCGTTGAAAATTGCCTATAAGTTCCCGAACGTGACTCGTGACGATGGATTGATGATCGACGAGCTATCCGACGATACAACGGCGACCCATTGACGACGTAACAGCGCCACAAACACATAAAATGAGCTGACAAACGCACGAAGCGAGTCGGCGAGGCATGCAAGTCAGTGAAGTGACAAATCGTGGAATAAATCCAACTACAAAGTTTCCGATTAGCGAATAGCGACGAGACGGAACGAACCGGACTCGAGTATTGACGGAAATGAACCTACCAAACTTCGAAATCGATGAAACAAACAACCGAACTGGGAAAATGACTGAAAAAAAGGCCACGTTGGCGGCTCGGTGGCTGAGCCACCTCCTGGTGGCTCGGCCAAGGTTGAGCCACTACTTGGTGGCTCGGCTAGGTCATATTTGGGCATAGATCTAACCCGCTACCCACATTGTAAAGCCTATAAATATGAGATGGGGGGGCTCATTTGCAAGAGATCTAGACTTTTGGTAAGAAGGGGAGACTCTATGGAATTCTAGAGCGATCTACACTTAGATTCGGAAATTCTAGATCTGAGATCTCGGCGAGCCCGTCAACGCAAGAAGCGAAGAAGTTCAAGAGATTTCAAGATTAGATCTACACGAGATTCCTCCGGATCAAACTTGGTTTTGATGAGTAGTGATTTCGCTTGGTCGATTTCACTTACTTCAGACAATTATTTCCTTTGTGAAATAATTCCCTTTAATCGTGTAGATATTAGATCTAAGACCAGGATCTGATCACACAGTGGTCCACGGATAAACCCTGGCACAGGCAAAGAACCCACACAAGCAGGAGACCGATAAATAGGATTTTGCGTTTGTTTAGAGGAAAAAGTTGTAATTTTTACTCATTTTGATTTTCATTATAACCGAGTCTTATAAAAAGACGAGTTTTATTTGAATTCAGTTGTAATTGCATAATGCTGTAATGAGTTCAAGTTCAATGAAGATCGATGTGACTTTTCCTGCGAACAAGCTGGCGACCACAATGGGAGCTAACAGTCTCGCTGACGAGATCGTCGTGTCACAACTGCGGATTGCGATCCCGGTCAAAGAGGAGGTCGAATACGAGTTCGACCAACAAAAGTTCGTGGAGTACTTGTCATCCTCGTCCAAATCGTCCTCTTCCCGCAAGTCCAGGAAGATCTCCGCTAAAAGGAAGGTCCGCTGGTCCTCGGATGCAGAATCTCAAGGCGAGGACCCCTGCCCTGCTACCGCCAAAGTTGCAGAGCTGAACCCCTCTGTGCAGGAGATCATCGCTGATGTTGTGCCGACTCTCTCCAGGAGAGCTCGCCAAAGGCTACGCCAATGCTTAGCGAAGCAGTTAGCCAAGGCCCTGGAATCAACGGATGGGATCCGTTATGAGATGGATCTTGTTATGGTCCTGAACATTTTTCATTAATTACCCTCTGGATTCTGAGGGGAATACCAATGTTTAAGGTAAGAATGCGAGCTTAGGCTGCTCTGAGTCGAATCCCCTAAACAGCTCAGGAGACGAGACCGGTCGTCCCCCTAGTCGACTGCGCTTGTGGATGACGCGAATGGAAGTACTTGCTGTCCTCCTTGGCCCTTCAGTCGACCAACCCTTGCAAGTCGACTCGGGAGACGAAACCAGTTGTCCCCCAGTCGACTACCCTTGTGGACGACGCGAAGGGCAGTGTTAGCCAGCCTCTTCGATGGCACAACATTCTCCACTCAGCTGGCTCAAGCCCTCGCCCCCAGACGACGGTTATACGAAGTTTGGACCTGAAAACACGTCGGCATCGTATTAATTGGACAACCAATACCTTGATCCCCCCATCTCACACGATAATTAAGGCACCTTGAACCTCTCTGGCTGCGTGCGTAACTAATCCCATCCCCATTAATGACGAGAGAACAGTGCTAACTCCCGTGCCAACTCCCAATCGACACCTGTCAAGGTTGTTCGGCTCAACCTCCACAATTCATTTCTGTCCCATCATTGGGTCAGCCTGTGTAGGAATAGGGCTGACCTGCGCCTCAGCTCAGCACCAACCAGAATGACCAAAGTACCCTCTGACTCCCATACAAATAGAGAACCAAACAGTGACCAAGGTAAGCAAGCTCTAGCTCAAGCACACTCTCCACACATTATAATTTCATTTTCTTCCTTCTCATACTGACTTGATCGTCGGAGGGACCACCGAAGATCCTAACTCCGCCCATTTTCCATAGGCACTCCCCCAGAGTAGGAGAGCCCTCTGACACACGCAACCACCAGGCATTAGGAGAGGAAGCGGATCCCACTCTCCTAAACTCTAATCCCACAGAGGTTAGTGACTGCGTGATCTGAGCATCAACACACTCCGACAACACCGCTCTGATCAGCTTAGAACATAGACAATGTGCATTCAACTCTGGGAAACTCCTCTTTCGGGATTTACTCGTACCCCCATCACGATAGTACAACTCATCAGCATGAAAGCTGGAGCAACCCATCGTGTGTTGGCACGGATCCTCAGGTATAACATCGTCGTCATCAGACACAAACGTTTCCTTTTGAGGACGGGCTGTATTATTGAAGTTCTCAAAGTCACTCGTCTCAACGTCCGCCTTTGTGGGTGAGAAGTCTTAACGGGCTCTTGGACTTCAATCCACAGTCCAGTGCAGAGAACTGTAGGGGTCTCCTTGTTGTGGTGGAGGTGAATGTGACCCCCAGTGCTGTGGGTAGTCCAGGGCCTCTTCAATGGGCCCAAGCGTTCCCTGACTGGAGTCTTGCCTCGATCATCATGCGACGGGTTGAGGCGCTCTATGACTCTTGGCTTGCTCCAGAATGTGCCTGCGGGATCAGCCGAAGCGGGAACAAGCTTAGTCCGAGGTCTGGATGTGACCGCCGGTGGTGGCCTCGATGCCGGTGTGACTTTATTCAGCGCTGGGGTGACCTTTTTCAGATCACTCTGCAGTGGCTGTGGTGGGGCGCTGGACTTTAGCCGCCAGACTCGGCGCATCTTTGGTGGCTTCTTGGCCACTTTCTTCTCTTTCAGCATTTGGGCCTCCTGGACTAGGGCCCGTGCATGTGCAAGGAGTGCGCGGCGCTTTTGGATGCATTCCTCAAGCGTTGAGCGATTCCATCTGACGCGGACCCACTCACTTGTTGTGGCTTGGAGGAGCTACCCACCATCTGAGGCTGAAGCCTCTGACTTGTTCTGGATCTTAGATCCACCTCATAGCGGATCCCATCCACTAATTGCAAGGCCTTAGCGAACTGACGTGCCATGCTTTGGCGTTGTCTCTGCCGGGCTCTCTCTGAGAGTGTAGGCATGCCTTCGGCGGTCATCCCCTGCACCGAGGGGATGGAGTCTGCAGATCTGGCCACCTTAGGGGCCAGGGAAATCTTGCTATCTGCAACCTTGACAGCAGCGGGGCTGGAAACTTCTTCCTGGGACTTTGAATCCGAGGCCCAACGGATTTTCCTTGCAGTGGAGATCATCTTGGACTTGCGGGGAGAGGAGGATCTGGACGAGGACAAAAGGTACTCCTCGTACTTCTTTTGGTCGAACTCATATTTGACCTCCTCGATGACCGAGATCTGGATCCATGGCTGCGGCATGACGATCTCTTCATTGAGACCATTGGCTCCCACTGTGGTCACCAGCTTGTTCACGGGGAAAAGTTAGTCCGATCTTCATTGCTTCTGAATCCATTATAGCTTTATGCAATTACAAATGAATTCAAATAAAAGGTGTCTTTTTATAAGGCTTACAACGAAAATTAAGAAAAATTACAACTTTCTCCTGAACAAACGCAGGATCCCATTTATCGAGCTCCCGCTTGCATAGGATCTTTACCAGTGCTGAGGTTTATCCATGGACCACCGCATTATCAGATCTGGGTCAAGATCTATGGGATCAAGGGGACTATTTCACAAAGGAAATAGATCGCCTTAAGTGAACGAGATCGACCAAGCAAAATCGTTACTCTTCTCGGGATCAAAAACTAAGTTTTGATCCAAAGAGAAGCGTCGTAGATCTGATCTAGACCTCCTCAAACTCCTATGCTCGATGTATAGGACTCGTTAAGTCTTCAGATCTGTGGAGCTCGTGTGCAAGAAGTCTGGTGCAAAGAGTCCAGCTCTCCAAATTCCAGCCCAAAATTCCTAGCACGTGCAAATGAGAGCCCCCTCTCTATTTATAGGCAAAAGAGAGGGGGGGGTCGGCTCGTGGCTGAGACATCTACAGGGTTCTTCTAGCATTTTTTCGAGTCTGATTCATTCGGTCGTGTTGATTCCCGAGTCTGGTTGTTTGTTTCGTCAATTCTGGAGTCCGATTAGTTCAGTTCTGTAGATGTTCGAGTCTGGTTGGTGCCGTCTCATCAATTCCCCTGGTGCTGAGGCTTCACCGTTGAGTTTGAGTCCGGTTGGTGCCGTCTCGTCGATTCCCCTAGTGCCATTTCATTGATTCCCCTGACGCCTCTCGTAAGTTCCTCCGGTGTCGTCTCGTCAATTCCCCCGGCGCTGTCTCGTCAATTCCCCTGGCGCCATCTCGTCGATTCCCCTGGTGCTGAGGCTTCACCGTTGAGTTCGCGTCTTGTTGACTCACTTTATACATTTCGTCGACTCACTTCATGTGTATGTGTCATCAACTGTCTGTCGTTGGATCACTGTTGGATTGTTGGATGGCTCGCCACATGCCAACTCCCTGTCACGAGTCGAATTCAGGGTCTTATATGTAATTTTCAACGCCTACATTGTAGACAGTTTTCACTTAGGCTGACGATCAACTTAGATCCAAGAACTGAATGCCAATGGGCTAAACACTTCGAATGGGTCTAAAACCAAGCCCATGACAAACCGCAGCAAAGGTCGCCTGACGAATGAAGCAAACCTTGCAAGACAACCCATGTCGACTCGACTTGACCAAATAAAACACGAGTCGGCATGACCCATATCAAGTCGAAAGGTGCTAATAGTTAGTCGGCCACATCTAGAGTTGAATTCTGTGTTAAATTCAAACTCAGAAGCAAAGCTCACTAGATAGCCCATGTTGACTCGACTAGACCAAATCGAACGTGAGTCGACTCTGATGCCGAGTCGAAAGGCGTCATTAGTCGACCAAGCCTAGAGTTGAATTCTATGTCAAATTCAAACTCATAGGCAAAGCTCACCAACCAATGAACTCTACCCATGTCAACAAAAGTGGACCAAGTCATCCACTTCCGAAGAAGGCTTGCCCACGTCTGCAGTGATTCTCGTCCACGACTCTAGCGACCTTCGCTCACATCTCTAGCGAACTTCATCAAGCCCACGAAGTTTGCCCAATAGCCGTTTCAGAGCTATCTTTAGGGAGATAACCGCTCTCCACAATCTCCCACTTTAATGGCCACTTAATCCACAGTTAAAGGGGCCATTAACTCTCTCTTTTAGCCTATAAAAGGAGAGGAGATCACACATTTTGAGGCAGCTATCAATTGATCTATCCACGGATCTATTACGCATCTACGAAAAAAAAGAGTTAATTGGTTAGCCAAAAAACTCCCACACGCATCGCACTTACGATCTTATTGAGAGATATTGCTAAGAGAAGACTGAGTTACCTTCCAAGCGATTTAATCCTTATCAATAGCAAAAGAGACCCATTGTCTTAATCGGTGAGTCAACGGAGTACCAGATCGACGCTCTACTAGCACACAGAAAAGAACCCTAGGAAATATAAATTTTTTCATTTATTTCACTTGTAATCTCTTCTATTGTAATATGCATCAATTGTAATATTAAAGATCCTGAAATAAGATGGCGACTCTACTAGGGACTTCCTTTTCCTTAGACGAGAAAATTGTGTTGTACACTGACACTAAGACCCTCGGGTCTTTTGCTGAAATGCTGGTTATTGAATATGACCAAGCAAAGTTTGAGGAATCTATTTCCATGAACAAAACCTTTTCAACAATAACTATACACAATTGTTGTAGAATTCATCGGAGTGTGAATCTTGGGTCCAAAATGACCCCCGCGTGTGGAAAGGCCACCTTCACCGAAGATAGTTTGAGCTTAGCTGGAAGCCAAACCAACTTCACCAAGAGTGAAGGAATTAAGATTCTTGCCTCGAGCGAATATCAAGATGTTACCACATCTGAACTCAATCTTCAGTCTTCAACTCCTTTAGGAGTTTGATTCAAAGCATCTCGTGATGCTCGCTATGCTTCCCCAATAGAAGCTAAGAATGGGAGTAACTCCTCATTAAAATTCCCTCAGGGGAATAAAATCATCAATGATGATCCCGCTAGGCAAACATATGGCCAATGTCACCATAAGCAACATTTGCATGCCAAGACTAAAACCAAATCTGAGAGAATGTATATCTCTGAAGAGAGCTCACCAATGTCAGTATTGTGCGACCCTCAGAGAAGTAGTCTCGGGAGTTCAAAAGAGTTGCCAATGCAAAGAATCAGTCTTCAAACATCTCGGTCATGCTCTTGAGCTTTCAAAAGCTCAGACTAAAAGACGACGACATGCCCAAAGAGGCAAAACACAAGTATTCACTGTCAATATGATAAGTGTGACTTCTAGGGATTAGGGAGAAAGCATAGATAGCTCACCCGATCTGATTTACTCTGCTGGCATTGGATCCATTTTCCCAGAAGCCGAAGGTGTCTACCGCAACACAAGATTAAGAAGGAGAGCGGCGATTCCTTATGACTACTCTTCTCTTCAGGCACAGATGCCACAACCCTCTTCTCAAATGCATCAATCTACTCCTAGCAATGCTAACTCTGCTATAGCATTGAATGAAACTCCTAGTTCAAGTCAAGAACAACAATGGGAAGTGGATGAGACAGATTGAGATGATATTCTGGCCTAAATGGTGATTTAGAAGAAATATTCAGATGACCGGATTGAACATTTGGCAGAGATGGTCAAACAACTCCTACTACTGGCCTCTAATCCTCAAGCGAGCTCTTCAAAAGGGAAGAGGCCAATCGGCGAAAATTCCCCAGATAAATATCAAGAACACCAAGACGATGCGGACTCTGAACATTCAAGATCCAAAATGATGCTACCTTCAAAGCCAAACAAGGAAGCGAAAGCCTTGGAAGATATTCAAAAGCAGCTCAATGTTCTTTCTCAACGAATTGAGCTCAAGAAGGTTGGGATGATCCAACCTTATCCCATCGAGTAGGACATGATTCCTTACCCGATGAAGTTCAAACCACCTACGCTACATGCGTTTGATGGTAAAGGTTCCCCGAACTAACATGTCTACTACTTCCATCAGCAAACTAAAAACATAGTGGGTAATGATGCTATTAAGGCACGTCTATTTATTGGTACCCTTTAGGGGCTAGCCTTTGATTGGTTTCAAAATTTGCCCGAGGGTTTAATCAGATCCTAGGCAGACTTGGAATTCAAGTTCTTCTCACAATTCCATGGGGAACAATTCGATATTACCATGGCCAAACTTCTTTCTGAGAAACAAAGTGAAAATGAGATGGTCAGAGAGTACATTGAAAGGTACAGTAACTTGACATTGTGATGTCGAGACACTACTCTATCGATGCTGCTCTAAACATGCCGGCACAACTTCGTGGTGCGAATTGAAGCTCACATGGATGATGTCATTGCTCATAATTGGAAGGACTTGATGGAACAAGTTGAGATAGCCGAAAAGTCATCAGAACATTTCAACAAGTTCGAGCCTCGCACCATCTTGAAGGGCAGCAAAGACAAACAAGGGCAGACATCACAACTAAAAGCCAAAGAGACTTTCACGGTTGGAGTTAAGAATTCCAATAACAACTAGCAAAGAGAACAGAGGAAGAACTTCCAGCGCAACTATTCGTTCAAGGACGAACATACAGTCGCCATCTTCCACATACTCAACAAAGGAAATCATTTGAAGATCCTAGAAGCTCGATGCCTTGAAAAAGTCAGAAAGACCGACGACCCCAATTATTACCTTTATCATAGGGTGTTGGGGCACTTGACGAAGAATTGCTATATCCTCAAGGATAAGTTCTAAACATTCATCGAATCTAGAATTCTTAAGCTCAAACTTGAGCAGAAGAAGGTCACTGCTAACATGGTGACCCTCCAATTCGGCTCCATGCAGAAATCCAAGCCCAAGATTGTCTAGTCCCCATCCCTATGGCGAGAATGGAAGTGGTCAATCACGACTGCCAAAATCAGCAAAGCTAAGGATTGATCCCTCTTACCACTAAGAGAGGTGAAGTAATGGGGTGCATCCCGACCTTCGTCAAGATGAGAATTAGACTCTTCAGAAGTCCAAGGACAAGTGTAAGATGAAGACTTGCAACACCATCTTCAGGATAATTGAAGAAAAAATCTCTACACGTCAATTCACTCATCGACTCAGAGGAAGAGAAAGTGGCTGTGACAGGGACGAGATCTGACAAAGATTACCTAGGGGATTATAATCAGTCAGGAATGTCCAAACAACCCAAACCTGCTACGCAAAAGGAGATTCGGTTCGATAAAGCCTTACAGCATCCTCCAAGCGACCCCAAGGCCTCGTTTAAATATGACATCATAGCTCAATTGGCCAACACTCTAGCTCGTATCACCTTATTCAAACTTTTGCGTTTGTTTAAGGATACAAGAGAAGCTTGAAAGAAGCTCTCAATGATAGTGAGGCGTTTCTTGCCCACATGACTGAACCTCCTCAAGACGAAGGACACGAGCAATGCTATCAATGCCAAAAGCAGATGCCGAACATCACTTTCACCCTAGAGGATATGCTTGTCAAATATCATCATCATAATCGACCCTTTACTACACCGGGTATATAGGGTCATCGAGGGTCGAGAGAATTCACATCGATCTAGGCTCCGTATTGAGTATAATTTTGTGGAGACTCCTGAGCTTTTTGGGAATCCCCCTTTATAAGCTCTCGAAGACTTTTGCAACCATACTCAACTTCAACTCTAACAGTAGCCAATCTCTTGGAAAGATCCGACTCAATTGCTAGATGGAGATTTGAAGACCGAAGTGACTTGCTACATCATTGACAACGAGACATCTTACAATCTTCTACTAGGGTGACCTTGGATCGATTCTAACATGATTGTCCTCTCAACACTTCATCGGTATTTTAAATACATTGATGAACAGGGAGTTCAACAGAGAGTTGATGCTAAAAAGCATCCTTTCAAGGGGGTAGAGAATTACTTCACTGACTCTCTCTTGTATGATGAAAATAAGACAATTGAGATTGTTCTCCCCAATGATGAGGACAACAATAATGAAGTAGATGTTGAGCTAGATCCATAGACGACTTAGTCTGAGAGATAGATCTACTTGTAATTACCCTCGATGACCTCTGTATTGACCAATCTATCGAAAATCAAGGTGATTGGATCATTAATGAAAAAGAGTTTACTTATAACTGCTCTTTAGACTCTGAGTTTGAAAACTCAATGGCTAAAAATTTGATGGCTAGGCTTGCTTTAGAACTGGAATTGTATATGTCGATAAAAGAATCGCATTCTGCTCACAAGCAGTTAGACAACTTGGAGGATGCCTCTCTCATGGTTCAACTCAACAAGATTGTTTTGAATTCGATTATCTTCGGAGAAGTCAAGACACAATTTCATTGTCCAAACTCTGAAGAAGAAGCTAAAGCAGCGCTAGAGTTCTCCCAATATAGCCAGCAGTCTCAATAGATTATGGCAAAGATGGGATACAACTTGACTGCAAAACAAAGGTTGAACTTCACTAGAGGACTACGAGTCTCATTGATCCCCTGTACACGAGAAGGTGAAGTCTTTGATTACTACAATCGAACCAAGCGAGGACTTGGTTATATTTCTTCCGAATCTGAGCCACAAACAGGACTAGCATCTGATGATTTCCTAAGCGATTCTTTAGACATGTCCAGCTAGAATTCTGACATTAGCCTTGGAGCTTTGTATAATGAATTCATAGCCAACATGGTCTCATATGACCTTACCATAGATCTCAATGAATTCGAAGTATTTGAAGATCCTGAAGATGATGCATGGGCAAAGCAACTTGAGAAGCAATGGGAATCCTATTTCGAAGTCAGAGAGCCACCCACCGAAGATAAGGTGGTTCAAATAAACATAGGTGATGAAATCAACCCCAAGCCCATCTTTATCAGTGAAAGTCTATCATTTACTGAAAAGGAAGAACTCATAGTTCTCCTTCAAGAATACATTAATGTCTTTGCCTGGAGCTATGAAGACATGTCAGGCCTAGACCCCAACGTGGTTGTACATCGTCTTGACATCAACCCTAATGTTAAGATTGTCAAGCACCAGCAGTGACGCTCCCTCCTAATTTGATGGAGCAAATTGAGAAGGAAATCCTCAAGCTCATTGAATGCGAATTCATTCGTGAAGAACAACACCCCGATTGGTTAGCCAACGTTGTGGTGGTGATGAAGAAAAATGGCAAGATCCAGATCTGCATCAATTTTTGAGATCTCAATCTTGCTTGACCAAAGGATGAATTTCCTCTCCATATCACAGACGTCATGGTCGACAATACGTGTAGTTTTGAGATGATGTCCTTTATAGACGGGTTCTCTGAATACAACCAAATCAAAATGCATCTAGATGGTCAAAAGCACATAGCCTTTAGGACACCTTTAGGAGTATTCTGTTATACAGTAATACCCTTCGGTTTGAAGAATGCTGGTGCTACTTATCAACACACTAATACAATCATTTTGTGAACATTTGTGTAAGACAGTAGAATGCTATGTTGATGACCTCACAATCAAAAGTCATCACAAGTAAGGTCACGTTAGCGACTTGAGAACAGTGTTCGAAATTATGTGAAAGCACTAGCTCGACATGAACCTAACCAAATCCTTCCTGGGGTATCTTTAGGAAAATGTTTAGAATTTATTGTGACATCCAAAGGAATGCATATTGATACCGAGTAGGTGAAGGCCATCCAAGAGATGCCGCCTCTGAGGAATCTCAAGGGGCTCAGAGGTCTACAATGACAATTAGCCTACATCCGAAGGTTCATTGCCAACCCATCTAGAAAATGTCAAACATTTCAAAGACTCAGTAAGAAAGGTGTTTTGTTCGTCTAGGATGATACTTGCCAAGAAGCTTTCAACAAGATCAAGGGCTATCTCACGAAGTCACCAGTTTTAGCCATGCTAGTATCATGTAAACAATTCCTGATCTATGTCAGGGCAATGGACCATTCCCTTAGAGCACTCCTCGCTTAGAAGAATGAAAATGGCCACGCGCAAGCCATTTACTACCTCAACCGGACTATGATTGGAGCTGAGAATCGCTACAATCCAGTCGAAAAGGAATGTTTAGCATTAGTCTTCGCAATTCAGAAGATGTGACATTACCTTACCAGCCAATCCATTCACGTTATTTCAAGAGTCAATCCTCTACGGATACTCATGATGAAACCCACATCACAGAATTCTAGGTTAGCAAAATGGGCGATGCTGCTCTCGCAGTACGACATGACATTCGTGTCGTAGAAAGTAGTCAAAGGTCAAGCAATAGCTAATTTCCTGACAGAGCACCCCATCTCTGAGTCTTCTAAACTCTACAAAGATATCCCAGATGAAGTCTTTGAGCTGAATACAGCCTCGGACCATGAGATATGGCAACTGTACTTCGATGGTGCATCAAGACGTAACCATAAGGGAGCAATTATTGTAGGAGTGGGGGTAGTGTTGATTGACCCCCACTGAGATGTTCTCCCTCAGGCCTATTCAATGACCGAGCCATGTTCTAACAATGTAACTGAATCTAATGCCCTTATAATCAACCTACTACTCGCTCAAGACATGGGTGTCAAATATCTTGAAGCCCATAGTGATTTCAAACTGATCCTGAATCAAATTAAAGGGGAATACGAGGTTTGCCATAATGACCTCATACCCTATCACAAAGCGGTGACGAAGCTCACACAGTCCTTTGAAGGTTTCTACATCAGTTATGTAGCTCGCCTTGAGAACACCCATGCGGATGCTTTGGCATCTCTTGCAACCACACTTGCCTTAGCGCCCAAATCCACTAGGTGCATCATGGTGGCTAGTCATCGATCATGCTCCCAAAAGCACATTCTTGAAGCCAACGAAGTGCATCTCATGTTAGCTCACTTCAAAAGTAATGATTGGTGGTTCCTAATCATTGACTACATCCTGCACGGGATTCTACCAGATAGTCCGAAGCATGAAGTCTCCACTTTAAGAAGAGCTATGCGCTTCTTCTATGATTCTGCTACGCAAACTTTGTACTGATGATCCTTTGACGGTATTTTGCTCCGATGCTTATCACCAAGTGAAGCTCGAGAAGCATTAAAAGAAGCCCACGACGGTGCATGTGGAGCTCATCAACCAGGTCCTAAACTTCAAGACTGACTTCGTCGTCTAGGTTACTCTTGACCGACAATGATAGCAGACGTTGTAGCATATCCTAAACGATGTCATGCATGTCAAGTCCATACTGACTTTCTACATCAACCTCCGAAAGAATTACATTTAACAGTAGCCTCATGGCCATTTGAAGCTTGGGGCATGGACATCATTGGACCAATCAGTCCGCCGTTTGCCAAGGGCCATCGATTCATCTTGGCCATTACAGATTACTTCTCTAAATGGGCTGAAGTTGTTCCCCTCAGAGAAGTCAAGACATCTCAAGTGATCAAATTCTTGAGACATCATGTGATCTACTGATTTGGTGTTCCCAGATGAATCATTCACGACAATGGTCCCCAATTCATCAGCTGACCGTTCTTTAAATTCTACAACAAGTTTAGAATTCAAGATGTAGCTTCTACGCCATACAATCTAGCTACTAATGGTCTAGCTGAAGCTTTTAACAAAACCATCATCAGACTTCTGAAGTCTAGCTAAAGCTTTCAATAAAACCATCATTAAACTTCTGAAAAAGTTCGTCTCCTCCAACAATTGAGATTGGGATGAGAAATTTGGAGAGTGTTTATAGGCTTATTGAATAACAGTCTACACTTCCACTGGCTCGACGCCATTTTCCTTGATCTACGGATGTGAAGCCATGATCCCTCTGGAAATCTAGGTACCATCATTGAGAATCGCCATTACCGAGAAGATAACGATCGAAGAACATCATCAAAAACACCTCCAAGAATTAAAAGTGCTGGATGAGCTAAGACTTCAAGCTCAACAAAGAATCGAGATATACCAGTCATGGATCTCGAGAGCCTTCCATAGGAGAGTCAGAGAACGATCCTTTAAAGAAGGCAACTTGGTCTTAGCCATTCACCGACCCATGGTCATGACGCATAAGACCAGAGGAAAATTCCAAGCTAAATAGGAAGGTCCATTTGTAGTAAAGACAGTCTACCCAAATGGAGCATATCGCTTTACTGACCAAAATAGCAATAGGCTCGTGACACCAATCAACAGGAAATTTCTCAAGAAATATTACCTGTGATATCAGCCAATTTCATCTCTCCATAGAGATCTCGGTCACATTTAAGTTTCCACCTCTAACCAGAGACGTTGATCTCCATGATCTAAAAATCTCCAACGAGTTATCAAGTTAACACCACACCTCTGCTTGACTCTAAATACCATCATTACTGTCATGTTAATATTACACCTCTGAATAGTACTAACCAAAAATATCCTTATCACTATCATGTTAACATTACACCTCTGAACAGTACAAATTTGATCAAATCGTTATGTTAACATTACACCTCTGAACGATTTCTCATTTCAAATGACCTGACTGGTTAACATTACACCTCTATCATACCATTTCGTCGACTGATTAACATTGCACCTCTGTCGACCTATCTTAGCAAATTTGACTGGTTAACATTGCACCTCTATCAATTCACTCATATCAAAAATCGATTAGTTAACATTATACTTCCATCAATTTCTTACTGTGAAGTTAACACTCTACTTCCAAACGATAGTCATCCCTTGGACTCTCTTGACCCGACTGGTTAACATTACACCTCTATCGGTCATTCCATTTAACTGGTTAACATTACACCTCTATCAAATATCCCAATTACTATCATGTTAACATTACACCTTTGAACAGTGTCAACTTGATCAAACTGTTATGTTAACTATACACCTCTACCAGTTTGATTCCAACATCATCCTCCCCAGCAAAGATAGCGTTACGATACATTAACATTACATCTCTATCGTGCACATATACCAGGGAGAAAAAGTTCTTTTATTTATCAAAAGAGCTAAACACTTACAAGAGGTTCTTACAAGGATAATGGATAAAAAGTGTGTATATGTGCAATACACTCATTCATTTTGGAATCCCTAGCCTCCTAAGCACCCTTCCGGGCCCTCTTCCTCAAAGTCCTAGGGTCAATAGGAGCGGCCTGAGCCCTGATGACAGAAAGCTTCTTCATCTCAGCCTGAAACTCTGCAACCTGAGAATCCCACTTCTTGGTGAACTCAGTTAAGTCAAATTCAAGCTCTTCTTTTTGGCATTGAGCTCCATCCAAATGTGCTTGAGCCGCATCAATGGCTGCTTTAGCCTATCGATCGTTGCATCCTTTCTTGAATAGCACCTTGAAGCTCTGCATGATAGCCTTCGGCGGAAATAATGCTATCATTCAGATTCAGAACTTCCATGCTAATCTGTTCTATTTCTAAATGAACACACTTGTGGGCTTTGCGGTGAATGTCTGACAAGCGGCGGAATTCAAGCTCAATGATACCATCAAGATCAGTTGTACGAAGCCTATGCAACTCTTGAAGATAGAGCTCAGCATTGTCAATCACTGTCTTAAGGGGCTCAGTACGAGCCGAACTAGCAAGCGACGACAGAATATCAAGCTAATCTCTTAATAATTTAAGAGTGCGAACGGACAAGCCCCTCTGCGGATTCAAGGCAGTAGCAATACTCTGATTGAGTAGCCTTGCCATGTTCTCCATCAATATTTTAATCTCTAACTCGATTAATCTTCAGGATTGGGAGATTGAGGAATTTCCACATCACTTGAGGAGCTTGCTCTCGTGGAAACCACCATCGCATCTGTGGTACCTGGAGAGAAAGTCTGTGTTGTATTCACTCATTGCCCAACATCAAAAATGGTGCGAGCATAACCAAGATGTCTGACATAGCGAGAGGTACTGCAGAAGTTACCACAGTAGTCTGTATAATAGTCACCACAACCATTGCCATGGTCATTGGCATATCTATGGGCGTAACCTCATTACCCAAGGATGAAACTACAGGCTCATCAGCCACATCCAAATTGGGACCCTCATCAGACACGGGCCTAGGACTTGGTGGCGCTACCCTTTCACCCCTTGCAGGTGTTGGAGAAACTGAAGCATCATCGTCTTCATCAGAAGATCCAAAACCATCAGTCGTCACCACATTAACAAAACGGGTGCCGACACAGGAACTTCAGTCACATCTATGACAGGCGCAGATTCCAAGACGCTAGGAGCTCCTTCAAAATTAGCTACTAGTTTGAAGTGACCATTGGTGGAAAACGATGAATGGGCTAATTCGCCCATAGCTCTGAAATCGGGTTCGTCGTCTTTTAAATAAACAGAACGTCTGTCACCAAAGTGGGATGATCACAAGAGATTGACTAAAAGTACCTAGCATGTACGAAGAACCACCAACGTCACTAATACTACCTGCATCTTCAAGTTCAGTCAAATAGGTATCGATGTCGTCATGCCCATAATCCACCTGTTCCTTATCGTTGTCTAGGGGAATAGGCTCTTACCTGCACATAAGAAGAAACGCATCAGCCAAGAAGCAATTCAAGTCAAGTGGTCGTAATATCTGAACAGAATTCACCTGAAGAATTAGCTCTAGCTTCTTGCACTGGGACCGCAGGAGACTTTTCTCTGACCCTTGAAGAGCCTCCAGGAATAGGTTCAGACTCAGGAGACACCAAACGTTACTTTTTTGAAGGTGGCGGAGGAGGAGGAACATGCAAAGGCCTCTTCCCTTTTCCCCGTCCTCTACCAGGTACCCCCTGACGGACCACAGGCTTAGCCCATTCTCGGATGTGGATACCTACTTGCCTTTGAGGGACAGGGTGCTAACCTGGCACCTCTTGATCATCATCTGGAACATCGTCTACTAGAAATTCTCAGATTCTGAGAGCTCTACTCATCGGACCCCTCCTGGAACATGCCTTATATGATTTTGTAATCCAAAACAAGCTAGTCTTGTTCACCTAGAATTCATGAGGAGGGACGATCGCCTTATTGTACCACTTGGAAAACCCTAACATCATGTAACAGTTGGACACATATTGGGGAAGCGAGAACCTGACTCCTATAACCCCCTCAACAAAGTGGTACCAAGCACGAGCCCTATCGACCAAGCTGTCCGTACATAGTAACCCTGTGTTTGGATTCCCAATCTACTGTTGATCGTAGCTAAATTGGTGAGCAAATCGGCATGGCAAGTAGGGCTCGATGTAGCACTCCATGCTATTCAACCTGGCGACGAGATGACCTGGTTGAATATTCACCAACCACTTGAAACAACCATGAGGCAAGCAAGTGAAGTCCTCGCTACTCCTGCCATCTTCAAACTCGTCCCTAGGATTTACACCGTCAATTGAGTGGTAGCAACAGTAAAGATGATAATGGTCCCTGTTCTGAAGAACTTTATAGACCTAGGCGAGGTACTTGGATAGCCACTTCGAATGTTCAAACCTCTAAAGCAAGGGAACGTCCCCTCCACTAGGAATGGTAAACGACATCAGCGATGAGCAGTGTTGAGTAAACCATATTACCAAATAGATATACGGTAACTCCACCCTAGGGTTGGGCACTTGTTTCCTCGGACAACTGTCTTCCTGCTTCAACTATTCAGTGGCCAATTCCCGTGGCCATGATGTATGCATCTCACCATTGCCGGTAGAAGAGCTAGGTTGTACCCAGAGGCTAACAACACAGCGGGGTATAGCACCTTGATCGAGATGCGATCCTTCAGCCAAGAAGGTACGACGCAACCCTGCAGCCAAATGGAGAAGAACCCTGCTAGCAATACTAACTCAGATATTGGGTCCTTCACCTAATGATGGAAGCTCTCGAATTGGTCACCGATATGAAACCCACACATGTCAAAGTCAGCGGTGTGCAATACGAAGCCATCTTTAAAGATGTGGGTCCCAACTTCAGCATCTGTAGCTGGAGAGATAGGTTCCACATTTCCCTTTTTGTTGCTGCTAACATTGGGGAATAAATAGTCTGCCCAAGGAACACGAGGCACGGTGTAGTTATGACTAGAACTCCCTGTAGCCCTCTGACAAATGAGGAAGTGGCAGATCAGTTCCTGAAATACCTCTGCAACATGGGCAGTATGAGAGAATGTGCTTAAGTCCTCGTTAGTAGGAAAACACTCCTCATACAAATGATTCCTCATCGGTAAACGAGATACCTCAAACATCTCGTGAAGAGCAATCTCGATCTCCCCCACTAGAGTGAAGAAGGTGTTGTTGTTGCTATCGTACAGCTCTAGAATGTCATACAGGATTGGTACAGAAATTTCAGCGCCATACTTGGAGGCTCTAACCATAGCATAGAGCCCCATCTCTTGCAGTCTACCTTCGAAGGTGATGTGGGTGAAATCCACCAGACGAGCCCACTACTGAGTGTCCATCGACTTAATCTAGCCAGAAAACTTAGCATTCGCTCAGGATACTGAGTGTCGGTTTTGACAAGCTCATTACCAATGGTGCTCGGGAAGACAGTAACTTCATTAACCAGTGCGTCCTCATTAACAAAGCTTGGGCACAGCCCCATAATGTTGATCCCGAAGAGCCCCTCTTGATGAAAGCTACCTCCATACTTCAAAATGCCTATCTTTACACTATCCTCCCTATTGGTGAGGTTATAGCGTATGAAGCGAGGCACGGTGAGGTGTTGCGAATATGAAAGAGAGACCTGATACTCTATCACTGGCAAAGCGCATTGGTGATTTCCCATAGTAAAATACCAATACTACTCTCCCCAACAGAAGAGAGAGTTAGCACTACGAACGCTATCTCTGAAGAGGAAATGCGGCTTCTCTGATACATCTTCATGAGGAATAGAAAACTTTCCATTGGTAATTATCTCTTATAGAGTTCTATAGCTACCCGCACGGATAGTCTCGATTCTCTCTTGACTACTACCTTCAAGAAACAGCAGGACACTCCTATCAAAAGCATGTGTCACTTCAGGATCATGAGTCCCATCATGACCAAAATGATTGTGATGATCCATGGGAGCTCTTGAATAAGCAATTGCACAAAGATGACAAACGAGTTAACAGACGAAGACCAAGTTCAGCTATCATACTCAAAGAGTAGAGGTGAACCTCGCTCATAAGATCACTTATATCAACTAAGTGTTAACAAGATGAAGTGAAGTTCAACCAAGAACAACGAACTTCACTCATTTGTTCAAAGTTAGAGAAATTCATCCAACTTAAACAAGTGAACCTCGCTAGAGTGAAAGTCATCCAAAATGGTGAACGTCACTCTAGCGAAGATCGCCTAAAACAAAGTAAGCAAACCCTGCCGAAGATTTTGCCTCGAACTTCGTGTAAGATTTTAGCCTCGAACTCTGCCTAGAATCTCACTTCGAATGAGCTTCACCACAGGCTCAAACTTGAGTTTTTAAACCCTGAGGCTGAGCATCGCATAACCGACTCACTGAGCCTCGCCTAAGACGACTTTAATGAACTTTGCTTAGAACGATTGTTCCTCAAGTAGGCGAACCTCACCCAATTCAATAGGGCACTAAGGCGAACTTCGCCAAAGCATCATAGTGAAAATTTCACTAAGTCTCCAAATTGAGAAAATCTTAACTCAATTTGTTTGAGATCCTTATATAGTGAACCTTGCCAAAATGACTTGGCAAAATTCACTAAGTCTCCAAATTGAGCAAACTCTAACTCAATTGTTTGAGACTTTATCTAGAGGATTTCAAACTGAATATTGCCAACTTAAGGAAGCTTGAGTTTCACTTCTAAACATAATGACTCCATGCAGAGTTCAAGCCATGCAGAGTTCAAGCTCGCTACGAAAGTACATGCAAATCAATTACATAGAAGATGGACAATTTCAACTTGAAGAAAAGTTTATTTTTATTGATCAAAGGATCTACTACAAAGAGACACTCAAAACTGCCCATTTACAAGGATGATGGGTACCTGTTGCTATTTACTATTACCCTATATTCCTAAGATATGGGTAGTGTGGCTGTAGAGGAGCATACATGAGCTGCACCAAACTACTGCCCTTGTTCCTTTGATGTTACAAGACTTAGGGAGCTAAGTTACTCCCCATGAAGACAAGAAGCGTCCTCGTTGCTGCATATTGAGACATATTATCAGTAAGAAGTACTTCTAGCAAACAAAATTCGACGTCGGACGTGAGTCAGCCACACAACGTCTAATTATAATGTAGGATCATGTTCGTGATACCTAGTTACTATCGGAGTCTTCGCTTGTGGAGATCAAAGGATCTTTCTTCAAGCGCCATTTTTGTCGCCAAACAATCTTGCACAGAGCGTGGCACTCAAGGCTCCATGCATCTCTATCACGATCCAGTTCCCGCCAAGCTATCGATTAGTTTTGGATGATCCCCTCAAGCATCTCCTTCTCAGCAGACAACAACTCCACGAAACGGCGAAGTATGCAGAGTTCGTCCGCCTGATTGCCCTTTACTTAGGCTAACTCCAGTTGGAGCCTTTTTTATCTCAGCTCCTCTGTCGAGGAGTATCTCTGGTATATGCTACAAGGTTTAGACATGAAGAAGAAGAAGAAGAAGAGATGGAAGCGGTGAGAATGGATGGGATGGCTACTATTTATAGCCTCTTTTCAAATCCTAACTCCCAAGAAAATCTCATCTTTCGAGATTTGATTGGACTGAACAAAGAGGCTAAGTCTTAGCCTAAAACTTGGTCAAAACTGTAGCAGATCTCGTGAGATCTTCAATCAAGAGATCTCAGTCATAGATCACGGTGCAAATCAAGAAGTGAATCTCAACAGACTTGGCTAGCCAGCAAACATCGCCAGACGACAAACTTCGCCAACACAGATCAAATTAAAATTGAGTCTCTTTAGCTAGCAAACGTCGCCAATCGATGAGCTTTGCCTAGCAGCCCAGAATTGAGCAATCCTCGCTCAGGCTCAGAATCAATCGAAGTTCGTTGATTCACTAACATGGCCTCAACAACTGAAAAGGAGACTTTCGTTTCAAACATGGATTTGGGTGAGTACAAGCATCATCAAGCCTTCGATACAAGCCTACAACCAAGGAAGCTATGTTCAACAACTCAAGCCATGTTCAACAGTACACCTCTATATATTTACCCAAAGTATTTCAATCCTAGCTGCAAAATTAAAATGCAAGATCTTGAAAACTTTGTTGGGGGGGATCTTGTAGATGGTCAAAATATATTTTCACTTAAGCTGATGATCAACTTGGATCCTAGAAGTGAACGCCCATGGGTTAAACACTTCGAATGGGCCTAAAGTCAAGCCCATGACAAACCGCAGTGAAGGGCTCCTGATGAATGAAGCAAACCTTGCAAGACAACTCATGTCAACTCGACTCGATCAAATCAAACACGAGTCGACACTACCCATATCGAGTCGAAAGGTGCTAATGGCCATGCCTAGAATTGAATTCTGTGTTAAATTCAAACTCATAAACGAAGCTCGCCGGACAACCCATGTCGACTCAACTCAACCAAATCGAACGTGAGCCGACGCCCATGCCGGGTCGAAATGCGTCATTAGTCAGCCAAGCCTAGAGTCGAATTCTGTGTCAAATTCGAACTCATAGGTGAAGCTCACTAACTACTAAACTCTGCCCATGTCAACAAAAGTGGACTATATCATCCACTTTCGAAGAAGGCTCACCCACATCCGCAGCGACTCTCACCTACGACTCTAGTGACCTTCGCCCACGTCTCTAGCGAACTTCTTCAAGCCCACGAAGTTCGTCCAATAGCCGTTTCGGAGCTATTTTCAAGAGAATAACCGCTCCCTACTATCTCCTACTTTGATGGCCATTTAATCCACAATTAAAGGGGCCGTTAACTCTCTCTTTTAGCCTATAAAAGGAGAGGAGATCACACATTTTGAGGCAGCTGTCAATTGATCTATCCACGGGTCTACTACGCATCTACGAAGATAAAAAAAAGAGTTAATTAGTTCGCCAAAAAACTGCCACGCACATTGCACTTGCGATCTTATTGAGAGATATTGCTAAGAGAAGGCTGAGTTAGCTTTCAAGCGATTTAATCATCATCAACAACAAAATAGACCCATTGTCTTAATCAGTGAATTAACAGAGTACAAGATTGACGCTCTACCAGCACAACGAAAGTAACCCGAGGAAATATAAATTTTTCCTTTGTTTCACTTGTAATCTCTTTTATTGTAATCTGCGTCAATTGCAATATTAAAGATCCCGAAACAGACATAAATGAACAAAAACTATTAAAATGAAAACAAAGAATGAATTTTAGTAAGGAAACAAACCAAAAATAATTAATCCTAGTATTCAACCACGTGCATTACACGTGCATAAAACCTAGTGTGTGTGTGTGTGTGTGTGTGTGTGTGTGTGTGTGTGTGTGTATAGAGAGAGAGAGAGAGAGAGAGAGAGAGAGAGAGAGAGAGAG
>JBAKGM010022943.1:0-24722 GCA_037177215.1 Asparagus racemosus
ATAATGACCCATTAATTCTCTATTAATGGCTAATTATCACACATTAAACATGTGGATCATTTGGTTGATTTGGTCAAACATTTCTAACATCTTTTGTTTGTTTTACAAATTATTTGAAGTAGTGGAAATAGTAATTCTTCCACTTCGTTCACTTTTTATGTTTAGATAACAATTGAAAATATTGTTAGGAAGTAAGTAATGCATGGTATAAATTATAGTAACATTACCTTTCTTTACTATAGCACTTTAATCAATACTATAACACTCTTTACAAATATTGAAATATTTAAATTGAATTATGATAGTTTATAATACTTGTAGCGCATTAACATGAAATTTTATTTTTTAAAACATTAGTTTGGATGTTTTCATTGTATGAAGGGGTTTAGATGAGCTGGGTTCAGAAATAATAAACCACGGCAAGAGAATGGGGTTAAAATAAATACCCATTATATACATATGATTTTCAAGGAATGAGAATAAAGCAAACATTTTATTCTGCACCCACAAAATAAGTTTGATTTCTGTGAATTACATAAAAGCATTCCAACGAAGTATCATACATTAAATGACAAAAAAGGTATCATTTATTATAGAAAGAGTCAACCATATAGTGGCGAGCTATAATTCATTGAAGAATTTGGAAATAGAGTAATTAATCACTGAAGATGAAAAACCCAATCCTCTTGAAATTGATTTGTGAATCATAATCACATGGCTCTAACAGATCTTCATGTTTAGAAGTCTCATTAACTTTATTCCAATGATTTTGAGTGCGAAAAATGGTCAATTAAACCATCAATTAGGGAAGAGCACTCACAATTGGGCTGCTGATTTCGTGGGATCCCCCTCTTCACGTGTGGAATCAACATAAATTTCATCCATTTCTGAAGCACTTTAGAGGCTCAAGGGGCAGAAAAGAATTTGGGAAATGAAGGTGACCCATAGATGTCACATAAGCAATTAAAGAAGTAGAGAAAGTAGTGTTTCAGATGAAATAAATATGTTTTTCTGCTAAGAAGTAGGAGAATTAGCATTTACTTGCTTTATTTCAGCTACTTCAGAGATACTTCCGTGCAAACAAATAAGCCCTTAGTTGGTTTCAAAAGAATTTTGAGTCAGGTTCTTGTGATTTGTGCAGTTGCTTGCTAAATAGAGCTGCGACTGTTGACTAATTCTAGTCTTTTTTATTTGTCGGTTTAGTCCCCAGCCTCCAGGTTTTTACTAGTAAAATAGCAAATAGTTTTTATTAATTAGGTTTGTGGAAACATCCACGTAGTATCTGGTATTACAGCTTAAACCATAAAATAATTTTTTATAGAATAAAATAGTATAATTCATGAAAATTGGGACTATACATGAAATATATTAATTATTTTAGTTCTGCTTAAATGGGTCTTTAGAACATTGACAACAGCCTCGAAGAGCTCTGTCGATTGTACTAGACCATGTTGGGTTAATCATAATGGTTCAATCTAAGGGGGTCAAGGTCTTACGCCTGTTATTGCAACCTCGGGGAGTCCACTAACCGTGCTAAGACTTGATTCTTTAGATTCACTTATGCTACATCTTTGCAGTGAACTTGAACACAAACAATTTAAGGAGCTTTGTCAGTTGTGTCATTTTTGTTGGCAACATAGGCGGTAGTGTCATTTAGATTTATAATGAATTGATCATAAAAACTAATTTGAATTCTTCAGCTGCATCGACCTGCAATACCTACAGAGATGTTGTGTTTGAGCATGGAAGGGAAGGATGTGGTATATGTGATTAAGTTCACACTGATCGAGAGGGGAGTAAAGACGCTTGACTCACACTCCTAAAGCTCCCAAATGCACTCTAACTTTTTCATAAAAACTAAATTGAATATTTTCTTAAATGATTTGTCAAGCAAAATTGGATTCCAAGCATACAAAGTGTTGGTCTGGCCACTATGATTTTTTAAAAATTAAAATTTATGTTTTTTGCAAAGTAATCAATTATTTTGACTTATTTGAAAGCAATCTAAAATCCAATCTTATGTATTTGTAGGTCATGGCTACCAAAACCATAATCTCTGATATCCTGAAAGGGCAAAAGCTAAATGTCAACTACTATAACATGAGGCACCATAAGATTCACTATTAGGTGAATGAGTATGTACTTGAGACACTTAATTCAGAAACCACTCTAAAAAGGTAAAAGGATTACGTTGCTTGGTCACAAATGGATCATAACGCTTGTATTTGATCGTGAGGTACATGGATTATGATCTCATGTGCTTGTATAGAAAGTATCCTACTGTAAGAAAATATGAGAAGCTCTGCATCAAGCTTTTACGATGACTTCAGTTAGTGACCCACGCACACTTAGTCTTCGTTTTAATGAGTATATGATGGACACTACTCATGGGAACAAGAAACTTCTTAGGATTATATCTAATATGATCACACAACTAAGTCAGGCTAGTTAACCAAAAACTAATGAACATGAAATCTAGGGTGTTATTAGCGTGCTGCCAAAAAATGTGATGTGAGACAATGTCAAGAGGATACTCCTACACAAGGAGAATATGAAGACATTTGTTGATATTGAAGAACACTTAGTTCATGAGGAACAAAGTATAATTCTGGAGGAAGCTAAAAGTTCAGCTCACCAAGTGCAGGTCGCATGAAGGGCACCATGCAAGACAATTGCGATGTGTAAGGTACAATGGAAGATACACCCCCTATTTTGGGTCTTAAAATTATAACTAACTGAAGGTTATAATTTTAAAATTATAAAGAAACAAGAAAAATTTGTAAAACTGGATTCTTTTCTATGTGCCAACGAAGCATCGTTCCTGTACTCTGTTGACGATCTGAATAATAAACGAAAGGTCTTCTTACTTGTTGTAGAAAATTTGCCAAAGTGGAACGAAGTTTGACCTCTGATCTCTCTCCCTTTTGTGGTTGAGGAAGATGACGATTCCAAAGTCCTTGGATGATAAGATAAGATGCCCCAAAATGAGCAATTTCCCCTCTTATAGACTAAGAGAGAGAGAGAGAGAGAGAGAGAGAGAGAGAGAGAGAGAGAGAGAGAGAGAGAGAGAGAGAGAGAGAGTCAGTGACCATTAACATAGGAGGTAATGGGGGTGAACCGTCTCTACAAAAATAGCTTTTGAAATGGTCATAGGTGAATTTCACCAATAACGATCTTAAGTGAAGTTCGTTTTAGCCAACTTCACCTGAATCGTGGGTGACATGGCCTACATGAACTGCTTGGGAGAGGCTCACTCTAGGCGAACTTCACTTAAAGTTTCACTTTGACTTGGTCTTGAAAGTGAACTCCATTTTGCTATGGCGAGTCTCGCTATGGCTTCGGCGAGCTTCGCCATGACACGTACTTTACCTACATGAAGTGTTTAGCCTACGAGCATTCACTTCTTGAGCTTATATTAGACTGAGTATTGATCTAGGGGAGAGTATATTTTGACCATCTACAAGATACCCCCCAAAAGTTTTTGAGATCCCGCCTTTGACTTGTAGTAGGGATCGAAACATTTTGGGTAATAGCTAGAGGTGTACTATTAAATGTAGCTTGAGTTATCTTGCTTGGATTGAATTTTTCTCCATTTGCCTCTTAGCTGCTAGAAGTGTACTATTGAATGTGACTTCTTTCATCATTGATTCATCTTGGTTGGATACTCAGCATAATTTGCGTGCTCTTTTATAGAAAATTCATCCAATTCTGGTTTTGGAAAGAAATTCATTCGTCCCTAAGTTGAAGTGAGTCTTAGTGAATAACTTATATTAAGCGATGTCTACCTAGCCATGGATTTTGGAGGGGTTCCCTCAATTTTGAGTGTTTGAGTGAAGTTCATTGATTGGCAAGGATAACCAAGACTATTGCTATTAGATCCGTGCCTTGATTTGTAGCTGAGATCTGTCTCGGCGGTCAAAATTCGGACGAGATACATTAAGCGGCCTACCCTTTAGGCTATGTTTGATCTTTGAGTGGCCTAATCAGTTTTCATAATGAGTGAATTTTGTTTTAGAAAACTAGGTATGAAAGGCTTATAAATAGCCTCTTCTATTTCCAATCTCTTCTATCTTCAACTTCTTCATGTCTAAGCCTGCTCCTTCCCAACAGTGTTGCCCTTTGATAGAGAAACCTAGATCGAGCAGCTTAGACAAGAATTATCCCAAGTAGATAGTTGTTCCATGGAGATGACCTAGATTCTCCATCGGTTGGTGGACTTGCTTTTGGCCGAGAAAGCTTATCTCAAGGAAGTTCTTGAGAACAAGTATGAGGCATGGCATGAGCAGATCTGTGATAGCGACACGTGAAGCTTTGAATGTCAAAATTTGTGTAGGACTATTTGAAGGCTTCGATCACACTTGAAGAAGGACCCTTAGAGTTCCACAAGTGAGAACTTAGAGAGCGATTACGTTCCATGAATGTAGACTTGGAGCGTAATTAGACATTGTCTAACTTCCTTGAACTTGACTTTTAACTTTGTTTGTGTGTTTGCTTTCTGTTCCTCAACCGTCATACAATTTGGGGAACAGGAGCTCAATTTCCTTATAGTTTGAAGGTCTAAAAATTGCTTGTATGAAGCAGAGTTTATGATCAATGAAAGAACGACATCTTTATGAAATCGTTCATCCTTGTGTTTTTGATCTCTACATGGTTTGCTCTTTAGACTCAAAGTGAAGCTTGGGCTTTGCATGGGCTTTGCCAAGTAAAGCTTTCTGTAAATTAAATGAAGTTCGCTTGATTTTAGGCCTTGGCTGAAGTTCGCTGAGTCAGTTGGTGAAGTTCGTTCGGCATTTGGGCGAAGCTTGCTGAGTTAATTAGTGAAACTCGCTTAGATGATTTAAAATTTTAAATCCCCAATTTTTGTGTCGTAATTTGAGGCAAAGATCACTCTTAGCCAAAGCTCAAGGAAAGATCTTCGGGCAAAGCTCGAGGTGAGATTCGTGGGCAAAACTTGCTGAAAGGCTATAAATAGACTATTAAGTTTCTTCTCTTTTCACTTTGCTCTAAAACCCTACCCCTTGAGATTTCCAAAGTTTCAAGACTTTCAAACTCACTTTCTTCTCAATGGCTCCTCATCATCAACACGTCAAGGGAAAGTGAGCTGTCAGTGGGTCTCGTCGGACGAGCTCTACTGCTACACCATCGTTAATGGCAAGGCTATTGATCACCCAAGTAGCATCCATCGGGTTTGCAATAGTGCTTCAAAGCTCTCATGTTAGCTTCACCATCAATGGCAATGCTTAATTAGCCATTTTCAGTCGTGATTCATGAATTTGCTGGTGATGGAAAAACTTTGACAGTCGCCATCAATGCACTTCTTATGGAGAACTTTGCTTTTCAGGTGAGATTCGCTATTTTAGACTGTTAGGCTTTCAGGTGAATGTTGCTTGATCAAGGTTCACTATTTTAACCTATTTAGCTTCTGAGCGAACTTTATTTGAACGAAGTTCACTATGTTAGCCATTTGGGCTTCTGGGCCAGTCTTGTCATTGTACTGAGATTCCTTTGATAGTTGTGAGAGGAACAAAGCCTTGACTCTAATGACCTTGCTAATCATGTTTGACTAGCTCCATTCTTGCAACGGGAATAGCTATAACCCTATTCTAGACCTGAGTCTTTGGCATGGACCCGAACTGAAGGCTCACCATATTGGTAGTAACCTTCTTTTGCTCGGGTTGGAGTCTGTGAATCCCATAGTCGACGAAAGTCTATATCTTATCCTTGATGATGTAATAGTTATTCGTCAGGTTTCCTAACATTCTGTGGTAAAGATGATATTTGAGATCATTAGTTTTTCTGACTTCTTCAGGATATTGGGCTTCGGAGAGCTTCAGCCAATCACCCTTGTTGAGCACATCGAACATAGTTTTCCTGACTCCTTAGGCCAAGTTCTGGAACTAGCCAAAGGCTACTCCCTTAAGAATGCTAATGAAGAGCTTGGCCTTGATAGCATTATGTCCTACTATATTCTCTATTTGCTAATGGAAGTTGTAGATGTGTTTTTTGGGAGAACCTTTGTCATCGAACATGTGCAACATTGGTGGCTTGAACTTCATCGGATAGGGGACCAAATCCCATTCAATAGGATAGGGTCAAGTGATCCCAACCTTCATCAGCTCCATCCGCTGTGTAAGAGCACTAAGCTGGCTCTAAAGATCTTTAAGGAGCTTAGATTCATGCTTCACCTTTGGTGAGTCTAACATCTCAAACTGTAAGTGAGCGGAGTGGACGTCTTCTTGATGTGACAACTCCTTTTCAGGAGGGTAGTCAACAATTGGTCGCTTTCTTTTTAAGGAGCTTGGATGAGAATGCTGAGAAGCAATCACAAGTTATTGGAGCATCACCTCAAGTCACTCAAATTGCTAGTCAGATGCTTTTCTATGAGCCTTGATATGTCGAACAAGATTATCATGAACCTCCCTATCTGTCATATTTGTAACCCACCCCTGCTCTTGACTTGAGCTAGTGGTTACATTCGACACTATGGTAGAATTAGCATCACTAGCAAAAGGTTAGTCTGCTAGTGAGGATAATCATGGAGTGTGCATCCTCAGGAGAGAATAATTAAAGGGGATTACGGCTCCTTGCCTCGACCTTATATGGGGATATACATTGTCGATCTGTAAGAGTATGCTTCCAATACCAGGGGAATATTTTGAATTGGAAGGACTATTCTCATCATCTTTATTATCTTCTTCCCCAGTTATATTGGTCAAGTTGACTATGAACTCTGGGGGGATTGCTTCTATGCCTTCGAGTGTCGCTTTTTATTCCTTACCTATGAAAGGTCTGGAACTAGGCTAAAATGGCTAAACACTAAGCATTTGTATTGGCAATTCATTTGAACTACTATGACAATTTCTTTTAGGGTCACACAATGCTGACATTGGCATGCCCTTTTTAGAGAAATGAACTCCCTTAGATCAAAAGGAGTTTCAGTTTGGCTTGGATGGCGATTGTTCTTCTTGAGAGCAATTCTGCCTCCTTGGACTTTGGCAAATGAACGTCACCCATGATGATGTTGTTTCAACCTACGACTACTATGGTCAACTGAGTCCTTATCACAAGTTAGAGCTTGTGACTTAGATGAAGAATCACCATAGATGATTGTAGACAGTCAAAATGTATTTTCACTTACAGCGATGACCAGCTTGGATCTAAGAAGTGAATGCCCATAGGCTAAACACTTCGAATAGGCCCAATGTCAAGCCCCCAACAAGCGACAGTGAAGGTCGCCTGATGATTGAAGTGACCCTCGCTAAGCAACCCATATCAACTCGATCCAACCAAGTCAAACACGAGTCAACACAACCCATACTGAGTCGAAAAGGTGCTAATAGTCGGCCACACCTAGAGTTGAATTTTGTGTTAAATTCAAACTCATAGGCGAAGCTCACCAGACAGCCCATGTTAACTCGTCTCAACCATATCCAATGTGAGTCAACTTCCATGTCGCGTCGAAAGGCGTCATTAGTCTGCCAAACCTAGAGTTAAATTCTGTGTCAAATTCGAACTCATAGGCGAAGCTCGCCAACTAATGAATTCCACCTACGTCAACTCAAGTGGACCAAGTCATCCACTTCCAAATAAGGCACACCCACGTTCGTGATGACCTTCACCCATAACTACAGTGAACTTCACCCACGCCTTCAGCGGACTTTGCCAAGTTCATGAAGTCCGCCTAATAGCAGTTTCAGAGCTATTTTTAGGGAAAAACTGTCCCCACTATCTCCTATTTTAATGGCCACTAACCCACGTCCTAAGGAGGCCATTAACTCTCTCTTTTAGCCTATAAAAAGAGAGGAGATCATTCATTCGATATATATACGAAGAGAGTTCGGAAAAAACAACAATGAGAGATACATACGTAGAGGAATATCACGAAGAGAAGACTGAGCTAGCTTCCAAAGTGATTTGATTCTCATCGATAACAAAAGACTTGTAGGTCTTGATTCGGTTCGTCAATGGAGTACAAGATCGACGCTCCAGTGGCACACAGAAAAGAACCCCCAGGAAATATAAAATTTTTCCTTTATTTCATTGTAATTTTTTATTATAATCTGTGTCAATTGCAATACAAATGATTTGAAATAGGATGGCGACTCTGCTGGGGACTTCCTTCTTAACCGATGAGAAGATTGTGTCGCAAACTGACATTCAAACCCTTGAGTATTTTGCTGAAACACTGGTCATTGAATTTGAAATTCAGACCCTCAAGTCTTTTGCTAAAACACTGGTCATTGAATTTGACCAAGCGAAGTTCGAGGAATCTATTTTCGAGAATAAAATTTCTCCAACTGTATGCAGTTGTCATAGAATTTGTTGTAGTGTGAATCTTGGGTCTAAAATGACCCCTGCGTATGTGAACACCACCCTCGCTAAAGATAGTTTGAGCTTAGCTAGAAGCCAAACAAACCTCGCCAAAGGTGAAGGAAATCTGGCTCTCGCCTCAAGCAAAGATCAAGATGTTAACACGTCTGATCTCGGACTTCAGTCGTCAACTCCTTTAGGAGTTCGATTTAAAGCATCTCGCGATGCTCGCTGTGCTTCCTTGTTAGAAGCCAAGAATGGGGGTAACCCCTCATCTGGCCAGTGTCTTCGTAAGCGACGTTTGCATTTTAAGGCCAAAACCAGCAGAGTTGGCACCAATGTTGATTTGCGAGAATTCATAACTCTGAAGCGAGCCCGCCAATGTCAACATTGTATGGCCCTTAGAGAAGTAGTCTCAGCAGTACAAGAAAGTTGCCAACGCAAGGAGTCAGTCTTCAACTGTCTTGGTCCTGTTCTTGAGCTTTTAAGGGTTCAGATTAAGCAATGGCGACGCACTCGACGAAATAAAGTTCAAGCATTTACTGTCAACATGACGAGTGTAATTTCCGAAGATGATGAGGAAGACACAGATAGCTCTCCTGATCCAAGTTATTCTCCAGGTAGCCAATCTATACTTCCAGGAGCTGAGGAAGTGTTTCGCAACACCAGTCTAAGGAGCAAAGCGGCATTTCTGTTCAACTATTCTTCTATACAATCACCACAATCCTCATTTCAATCAAATCAACCCACTTCTAGCAATGCCAACTCGACCATAGCATCAAACCCAACCCCTAGTTCAAGTCAAGGACGATAGTGGGAGGCAAATATGACAGACCGAGAAGATATTCTAACTCAAATGGCAATCTAGAAGAAGAGGTGGATGATGAAATTGAATGCCTAGAAAAAATGATTGAACAACTCTTGTCAAATACTCATCCTCAACCAAGCTCTTCAAAAGGAAAAAAGCCAATCGGCGAAAACCATCTAGAAGAAGATCAAAGCACCAAAGCGACACAGATTCTGAGCATGCAGGGTCAGAAGCAACGATGCTTACCAAACCAAACAAAGAAGCAAAAGCTTTAGAGGACATCTAGAAGCAGCTCAATGTTCTTTCTCAATGAATAGAGTAAGAAAGTAGGGATTATCCGACATCATCCTATCGAGTGGGATATGCTTCCCTACCCTATGAAGTTCAAGCCGCCTATGTTACATGCGTTTGATGACAAAGAGTCTCCGAATCAGCTTATCTACTACTTCCATCAACAAACTGAGAATGTAGTGGGTAACGATGCCATTAAGACACATCTTTTTATAGGTACTCTTTAGGGGGTAGCCTTTGATTGGTTTCAGAACTTGCCTGAAGGATCAATCAGATCTTGGGCGGATTTGGAATCCAAGTTCCTCTCACAATTCTACGAGGAACAATCTGATGTTGCTATGGCCAAACTCCTCTCTGAAACAAAATAAAATGAGACGGTCAGAGAATACATTGAACGGTACCACAACTTGACATTGTGATGTCGAGACATGCCTCTACCGATGCTGCTACAAACTTGTCGGCATAACTTTCTGGCGAAGATCAAAGCTCACATGGGTATTATCACTGCCCACACTTGGAAGGATTTGATGGAACACACCGAGATAGCTAAAAAATCATCAAAGCATTTCAACAAGTTCGAGACCCGCACTAATTTTAAAGGCAACAAGAGTAAACAAGGGCATACCTCACAACCGAAAGTGAAAGAAACTTTCATAGTTGGTGTCTAAAATTCTAACTACAGCCAGCAAAGAGAACCAAGGACGAACTTCCAGCGCAATTACTCATTCAAAGATGAATATACAGTCGCTATCTTCCATGTCCTCAACAAAGGGAATCACCTAAAGCTTCCAGAAGCTAGATGCCCTGAAGAGGTCAGAAAGACAAACGACCCTAATTATTGTCTCTATCAGAGGATGCTAGGGCATCCGACGAAGAACTACTACATCTTTAAGGATAAGATCCAGGCGTTCATCAAATCGGGGATCCTCAAGCTCAAACCTGAGCAGCGGAAGGTCACTGCTAACATGGTAACACTTCAGTTCGGTACCATGCCAGAAATTCAAACCCAAAATGGTGTTATTCTCATTCCTACTGTAAGGATGGAGGTGGTAAACTATGATCACCAAAATTAGCAACGTTGAGTTTTAGTCCTCTTACCACAGTGAGAGGGGAAATAATGTGGGTGCATCCCGACCTCCTTCAAGACGAAGACTGGACTCTCCCAAAGTCCAAGATTCGCAATACCATCTCTACAATTATTAAAGAGGAATCAATGCATGTTACTTCACTCACTGATTCGGAGGGTGAGAAAGTAACCCTGACAGGGACAAGATCTGATAAAGATTACTTGAGGGATTACAATATATCAGGAACGTCCAAACAATCTGAACCAGCTAAGCAAAAAGAGACTCAGTGCGACAAGGCCCTACAGCGTCCTTTAAGTGACCTTAAGACCCCATTTAAATATGACATCATGGCTCAACTTGCCAATATTCCAGCCCGTATTATTTTGTACAAACTTTTACATTTGTTAAAGGATATAAGAGAAGCTTTGAACAATAGTGAGGCGCTCCTCACCCACTAGGCTGAACCTCCTCAAGATGAAGGTCCCGAGCAATGCTATCAATGCTGATAGTAGGCGCCTTGTATCACCTTCACTCCTGAGGACATACTTGTTAAGAATCATCATCACAACTGACCCCTCTACTATATTGGGTATATAGGGTCATCAAGGGTCTAGAGAATTCATATCGATCCAGGCTCCACCTTGAACGTAATTCCATGAAGACTCTTGAGCTTTCTAGGAATCCCCCTTCATAAACTTTTAAAGACTTCAGTGACTATCCACGGCTTTAACTCTAGCAGTAGCTGATCTCTTAGGAAGATTTGACTTAAATGTCAGATCAGAGATTTGAAGACGAAAGTGACTTGCTATGTCATTGACATCGAAACACCTTACAACCTTCTGCTTAGACGATATTGGATTCACTCCAACAAGATCGTTCCTTCAACACTTCATCAATATTTCAAATACATTGAGTAATACGGGGTTCAACAGAGAATTAAAGCTGAAAGATATCCTTTCAAGGGGGTGGAGAATTACTTCACTGACTCTCTCTTGTATGATGAAAATCACATGATTGAGATTGTCCTTCCCAATGATGAGGATAGCGGTAATGAAGCAGATGTCAAGCTAGATCCCATGGATGATTCCATCTAGGAGATAGATCCACTTGTAATTACCCTAGAGGACCTTTGTATCGACCAATTTGCCAAAGATTAGGGCAATTGGATCTTTAATGAAGACGAGTTTGCTAACGACTATTCTCTAAAATCTAAGTCGGAAAACTCAGGAGTCAAGACTCTGATGGCCAAACTAGCTTTGGATCAGCATTACATATGCCAATAAATGAATCGTACTCCACTCTCAAGCATCTAGATAATTCAAAAGATGTTACTTTCACGGTTCCACCTAGAGGGAATACATCAGATCTAATCTTCTTTAGAAAAGTTGAGAAACAACATCATTTATCAAGTACCGATGAAGAAACAAAAGCGACACTAGAATTTTCGCGATACAGCTAGCAGTCTCAACAGATCATGGCAAAGATGGGGTATAACCTTACTGCAAAACAAGGATTGGATTTCAATAGAGGACTACGAGTCCCTTTGGTCCCCTTTGCACCAAAAGGGAAAATGTTTGATTACTACAATCGAACTAAGCACGGGCTCGGCTATATCTCTTCTGAAGCCGAACCACATATTGAACTGGCATCTGATGACTCTCTTAGCAGCTCTTTGGATACATCCGACTAGGATTTTGACATTAGCCTTGGAACTCTATTTATAGCTAATATGGTCTCATATGGTCTAATCGGTAATCTTGATGAGTCTGAAGTGTTCGAAGATCCTAAAGATAATCCTTGGACAAAACAGCTTGAAAAGCAATGGGAATCATGCTTTGAAGTTAGAGAGCCACCTATTGAAGACAAAGTGGTTCAAATAAACATTGGCAGTAAAACTAACCCCAAGCCCATTTTCATCAGGTGGAGTCTATCGCCCGCTGAAAAGAAAGAACTCATAATTCTTCTTCAAGAATATATAGACATCTTTACTTAGAATTATGAAGACATGCTGGGCCTAGACCCCAATGTAGCTGTACATCGTCTTAACATTGACCACGGTGTCAAACCAATCAAGCAACACTAACAACGTTTTTGTCTTGAGTTGATGGAGCAAATTGAAAAGAAAATCCGTAAACTTATTGAATACAGATTCATCCATGAAGAACAACACCCCAATTGGCTAGCTAATATTGTGGTGGTGATGAAGAAGAGCAGAAAGATCTGAATTTGCATCGACTTTTGAGATCTCAACCTCACTTGTCTGAAGGATGAATTTCCCCTCCTTATCACGGATATCATGGCTGACAACACGTGTGGATTTGAGAGGATATCCTTCATGGACGGATTTTATGGATACAATCAAATCAAGATGCATCCGGATGATCAAAAGCATACGGCCTTCAGAACACCTTTTGGGGTATTTTGCTACATGGTAATGCCCTTTGGCCTGAAGAATGCTGCTGCTACTTATCAACATGTAATGAAATTGATATTCCATGATCATCTATAAAAGACAATCGAATGTTATGTTGACAATCTCACGATCAAAAGTCATCACAAGCAAGACCACATCAATGACTTGAGAACGGTGTTCGAAATCATGCGCAAGCACCAGCTCAAGATGAATCTAACCAAATCCTTTCTAAGGGTATCATCAAGGAAATTCCTAGGGTTTATTGTCACATCCAAGGGACAACACGTTGACCCTGAAAAGTGAAAGCCATCTAAGAGATGCCACCTCTGAGAATTCTCAAAGAGCTTAGGGGCTTGTAAGATGATTAGCTTACATCCGAAGGTTTATCGCTAATTTGTCTGGGAAGTGTCAACCATTTCAAAGACTCGTGAAGAAAGGCGTTTCGTTCTTTTGGGATGGCGCCTGTCAAGAAGCCTTCAACGAGATCAAGTAATATCTCACAAAGCCGCCGGTCCTAGCTGCACCAGTGTCAGGCAAACCATTCTAGATCTATGTCAGAGCAATGGATCACTCTCTTAGAGTACTCCTTGCTCAGGAAAAATGATAATGGCTACAAGCAAGCCATTTACTATCTCAGCCGAACTATGATTAGCGCCGAGCATCAGTATAACTCAGTGAAGAAGGACTATTTAGCATTGGTCTTCGCAATTCAAAAGATGTGACACTATCTCGCTGGTCAATCTATCCATGTCATTTCAAGAGTTAATCGTCTATGGATACTCATTGTTTTGAGTTTTTTATATTATAATTAACTCAAATTACAATTGAGAGATAACATTGAAATAAAGGAAAATTTATATTTCCTGGGGGTTCTTTTCTGTGTGCCGGTGGAGCGTCGATCTTGTACTCCGTTGACGAACTAAATCAAGACTTGTGAATCTTTTGCTGTTGACGAGGACTGAATCACTTGGAAGGTGGCTTAGCCTTCTTTTTTATGAAACTCCTCTATGTATGCGTATGTGTCATTTCGCTCTTTCCATGTGTGTATCTTGTATCTCTGTGCCTCTAGTGAATGAATGATCTCCTCTCCTTTTATAGGCTAAAAGAGAGAGTTAATGGTCTCTTTAGGATGTGGGTTAGTGGCTATTAAAATAGGAGATAGTGTGGGAAGTTATCCCATGAAAATAGCTCTGAAATGGCTATTTGGGCGAACTTCGTGGTTGTGGCGAAGTTCGCTAGAGTTGTAGGCGAAGGTCGTTACATTCGTAGGTGAGGGTCGCTCGAATGTGGGGGTGCCTCCTTCAGAAGCGAAAGACTTGGTCCACTTTACTATTGTGGGTGGAACTCTTTAACTGGCGAGCTTCGCTTGTGAACTTAGATTTAACACAGAATCTAATCTTTGGTGGAATTTATTTCGGTCATCAGGCAACCTTTGCTATCATCTATTATGGGCTTAATTTTAGGCCCATTCGAAGTGTTTAGCACAAGGGCATTCACTTCTTAGGTCCAAGTGAATCATCAGCCTAGGTGAAAATACATTTTGACTGTCTACAAGACCCAAAAAGTTTTTGAGATCCCGCATTCATGCTTATAGTGGGGATAGAAATACTTTGGGTAAAATAGCCAGAGGTGTACTGTTGAACGTAGTTTGAGTTGTCTTGGTTGGGTAAAAATCTGTCTACTTGGTTAATAGAGGTGTACTGTTGAATGTGGTTCCCTTGAGTGTAAACTTGTATTAAAGCCTTGACGTAGCTTGTGTTTGCACAAATCCATGCTTGGAATGAAATTCACCTCTTCAATTGTTGAGGCAGAGTTGATGAATGAGCAAAGGTGGCTCTCTTCTGGGTTGCTGAGCGAAGTTTGTCGCCTGGCAACATTCGTTAGTTAAATATGCTCGTGTTAAATGATCTCCCTCTTGCGAAGCTCGTTATTCGTTATGAGGATAAAGTCCATTGAGATTCTCCTCTTGATTTGTGCTGTGATCTGCGACTAGGATCTCTTGATCATAGACTTGTGAGATCTGCTAGGGATTTGACCAAGTATTAGGCTAAGATTTAGCCTCTTTTTCTGATCTAAATAGATCTCGAGAGACGTGATTCTCTTAGAAATTAAGATTTGAAATGGGCTATAAATAGTAGCCATCCTCATCCATTCTCATCACCTTCACCATCTTCTTCTTCTTATTCTTCACCTCTATGGCTGTGCCTCCGTTGCATAAGCCAGAGATGCTCCTCAACAGAGGAGCTGAGATAAGAAAACTCTAACAGGAATTAGCCCAAGTGAAGGGTAATCAAGCGGATGAACTCCGCATACTCCGATGCTTGGCGGAGTTGTTATCAGCTGAAAAGACTATGCTCGAGCAAATCGTCGAGAACCTATCGGTTGCTTGGCATGAGCTTGATCACGACAGGGTTGCGTGGAGCCTTGAATGCTGTACTCTTCGTAAGGCCGTTCAGCGACTGAAATGGTGCTTGAAGAAAGACCCTTGGGTCGAGCGAGGACTCCGATAGTAACTGGTATCATGAAAGTGATCGTAGATTGTAATTAGACGTTGTGTGTCTGACTCAGGCCCAACGTTAATTTTTGACGATAAGAAGTGCTTCTTCCTGTAGACATTGTTCAGTCCCGAGCAAGTAGGAAACTTCTTGCGGCTGATATGGCTCAATTTGGAGCAATGGGAGCACTTCCTATTTCTCAACTTTGTGTGACTCAAGAAACACGAGTTGTAGCTTGGTGCAGCTCGTGTATGCTCATCAGCCGTCAGACTACCCATCATCTCTGTAATTAAATAGTCTGAATGTCACATTGTAGTTGAGTCTTCGATCAATAAAAATGAACTTTTCTTCATGTTGAAATTGTCCATCTTCTTGTGTAATTCATCTGTGCTTTTTGAAGCGAGTCTGGATTTTGCATAGGTTGGACTCTGCATCGAATTAGAGTACTTGGGAGTGAAGCTCGAGCTTCTTTGTATTAGCTAGAGTTGATTTGAGGCCTGCTAAATGATGTCTCTATCGAGTTGAGACTTAGTGAATTTTGCCAAGTCATTTTGGTGAAGTTCACCATATCGATGCCACCGATGAATTGAGTTAAGGTTTGCTCAATTCGAAGGCTTAGTGAAATTTTCACAATGGCGTTCTGGTGAGGTTCACCTCAATGCTCTACGAAGTTTAACTTTTTGAGCAACAGTCACCTTAGGCGAAGTTCACACAGTTGAGTTTTGGCGGATTTCATTTGGGGAAAATTCTGGGCGAGATTCAAGGCTAGAATCTCGAGCGAAGTTGAAGGCAAAATCTTCTGCGAATTTTACAGTGAGATATTCAGTGAAGGTTGTTAGTGAGGTATTTGGCAGATCTAGAGGCAAGATCTCTAGCGAAGTCCATTGGCAGGATATCTGGTGGATCTTGAGTCACGATCTTTGGCGAAGTTTGCGGCGAAGAGTTTTCAACGAGATTCGAGGGTCTTAGCCTATAAATAAGACTGTTCATCTCCCTCCTCTTCACTTTCCAATTTCCAAACCCTAGCTTTCCTTAGAAACTTTTCGAGCTTGTCAACCATGGCCTCTCGTCGTGCTATTTCCAAGGGAAGAAGTTCTGCTCAAGGAGTTCGGCGACCTCATGCTGAGGATGCGCCGGTGCGGCTGGAGTTAGTGATGGGTAAGTGTTCCCATTAATGGCGGTCTTCGGATCTACCTTAGCCCACTTTAATCAATACCTCATGGCATCCAAAAGTCGATATGCCACCAAAGGCGAGACTTTCTAGACTATTCGTAGTCTTTTCTGACGAGTATTCGTTGCTGGCAATGAGGCTTTGTCAGCGGCCATTGATGGTGCTTCTTAGCAAACTTCGTTCTTCGGGCGGAGTTCTTTAGCCTCTTGGGCTTCTACAGCGAACTTCGTCTTAGCGAAGTTCGTTACGATCCTCGCTAGGATGACATTCACCATTCTGGATTGTCTTTATTTGGGCGAGGTTCGCTCATTCAAGTAGGGTGAATTTCACCAACTTTGAAGCAAAGTGAAGTTCGCTTTGCTTGGTTCCATCAACACTTAGTTGGTGTATATGAGCGAGGTTCACCCCAATTCTTGGGGTTGGTTTGATTTGATATTTGTTGGCTAACCTCTTTCATTGTCTCTGTGCAGTTGCTTAATCCAGAGATCTGGTAGATCGATACAACCATTTCGGTCATGATGGCTCTCATGATCCTGAAGTGACACATGTATTCCATGGAGAAATCCTAATATTCACTAAAGGAAGCAGCTCTGAAAGAGAGAAGATAATTCGTGTAGGTGGTAATAGGACCCTTCAGGAGATAATTACTGATGCCATGCTTTCCGTACCTAAGAAGCAGTGTTTGTGAAACCACCCTTTCTATTCAAGGATAGCGTTCCAAGTGGTAATTCTCTTATTCGCTGGCGGCTAGAGTATTGGTACTTCACTTTAGAAGGTCGTCGATGTGCTCTACCAGAGATAGATCGACAAGTTTCCTTCATGCACCTACAGCGTTTAGCTCCACGTCCCATGCTCTTCAACCTTACCCATAGGGAAGATAGCATCAAGAGGGGCACTTTGAAGTATGGTGGCGGCTTTCGCCAAGAAGGCGTTTACGGGTTTAGCATCGTGGGGTTGCGCCCTAGCTTTGTTCAAGAGGACGCTCCAGTGATGAAGTAGCAGTCATTCCAAGTACTTTTGGGTATGAACTTGCTAAGAGCGGGGTTCAATACCCTGAAGTGGACGCTAGGTTCCCTGAGTGGATTAGATTGACGGGAACTCATTGGTGGTCTCGCCTCGTTCAATTTATTCTCATCACTTTTAGGGACAAGTTACGGGAATTGGGGCTCTATGCTGCAGTCAGAGACTCCAAGTACGGCATTGAAATCTCTGCACCAACATTATACGACATCCTGATATTGTATAATTCCGATAGCAACACTTTTTTCACTCTTTGGGATAGATTGGTATCTCCTTCATGAGATGCTAGAAGTATCTCGCTTGCCCATAGGAGATCGTCCTTATGAAGAATTCTTTCTGACCAACGAGAAGTTAAGCGTCTTCTCTCATACTGCACAAATCACAGAGGCATTCTGAGAACTGACCTATCACTTCCTTATTTGTCAGAGATCTCAAGGGAGTGCGAGTCATGACCATACTGTTGCTCGTGTCCCCTGGGTTGAATATTTGTTTCCCCATGTAAGTAAGAAGGGGACAGTAGAAGTGATCTCTACATCTTCCGATGCTGAAATCGAGAAGCGTATCTTCAAAGAGAAGTCTATTCTACATACAACAGATTCTGACGTATGCGGGTTTCACGCTGGCAATAAATTTGAGAGTTTTCATCACCAAGCGAGGGAACCAATATCCAAGTTAGCGCTACTTGCAGGATTCTTCTCAATATAGCTACAGGGTTGTGTAGTGCCTTCTCATCCAAAAGATCGTATATCGATCAAGGTGTTATATCCTACGGTGATGTTGGTTTTAGGATATAATCTAGCTCTCTTACCAGCGATGGTAAGTTGTATACATCACGGTCTCCGAGAGTTAGCTATAGATTACTTGAAGCAGGAGGATAAATGTCCAAGGAAGCAAGTGCCTAACCCTAGGGTGGAATTGCCCTATGCCTACTTGGTAATATGGTTTACCCAACATTGCCCGTCGTTAATGTCTGCTGCTACATCTGGTAGGAAGGAAATTGCCTTGCTTCAGAGGTTCGAGTGATCCAAATAGTTGATCAAATACCTAGGCAGTGTTCGTAGGGCTCTCTTAGCCAGAGAAAACTACCAACTCTACTGCTGCTTTCCATCAATAACTAGTGTCAACCCCGGGGATGAATTCGAGGATGGCTTTAGTAGCGAAGGCTTCACTTGCTTACCTAGCGGGTGTTTCCACTGGCTGGTGAATATTCGGCCTGGCCATCTTGTTGCCAGGTTAAATGAGTTGGAATGTTACATTGAGCCCTATTTACCGTGTCGCTTTGCTCGCCAAATTAACTCTGATCAATTGTATGTTGGGAACCCGAATCCTAGATTATTGTGTACTGGGAGCATAGCTGATGGAGCTAGGGCTTGGTATCATTTTGTCGCAGGTGCCACCGGGGTGAAGTTTGCACTCCCACATCATACTCCTAACTGTTACATGACATTAGTACTTTGCAAATGGTATAGCATGGTGCTTGAGCTGCATCCTGATTTCTGAGTGAACCAGACTGTCTTAGATTGGATCTCAAAGAGATACAAAGAGTCCTCCAGAAAGGGTTCAAGGAGCAAGATTCTCAGTATAAGTGAATTTTTAGCTGAAGATTTACCGAATAACAATCCAAATGAGTCTGGCGACCTACCCGATTTTTCACGGCCAGCTGATACTGTCGATCAGGAATCTATTGAATCTCCAAAGCTGATTGGTGTCCAGATTCGAGAACCAACTGAGTCTGTAATTCACCGTGATGCACAGGTCAAAGGACAGGGAAAAGGGAAAAGACCCTTGGATGTCTCTCCTCCCCGATAAATTTTGAAGAGGCGATGCATGGCTGCTCCTACACCAGGTGGCTCTTCTAGAGTTGCATGAGAGTCTCCAGCGGTTCCAATGCAAGAACCTACCTCAGAGTCTGAGCCTACACTTGATAGCTCTTCCAATGTTGTGGAATAATCTCCTGTGACCCTATTGCAGGAAACTGGTTTTGGTTCTTCAGATAGTCCCTTTCTTGCACATACGTATTATGTGATTCAAAATGTGACTCGACTGATGCGTTTTCTTCTCATGTGCAGATAAAGAGCCTATTCCTCTAGATGATGATGAGGAACCTGTGGACTACGAGCATTATTATATGGATACCTACTTGACTGAACCTGAGGATGCAGGAGGAGCCAGCAACATTGGTATTGGTGATCTCTCACATATGCCAAGTACCTTTGGTCAATTCCATGGAATTATCCCGTTTTGATGATTAACATTTTCGTCGTTGATCAAGCAGATGATGAGTTTGGTCCCAGAGTCTTTAGTGAGCCCATTCACTCACTATCTTCTGTTGGTGATCATCCTTAGTCGGCGGCCCTTGTTAGGAGAGATCTTAAGACCTCGAAGCTTGTGCCTGAAGATCCCATGCTTAGGCCTGTTTTGATGGCGACATGTTGGTTAAGGATTTCTGAATTTTCTGATGAAGAAGATGAACCTTCGGTCTCACCTATGCCCACAGGAGGTATTCTAGAGGTGATATCAAGTTCACGGCATGAGGAAATAGTCGTGAGCACAAGTGTCGAGTTTGAACCTTCATCCACTAGACTTGAAGTTGTGGCCTCAGGGGTGATGACCGCGGCGACTATCACTTCCTCTATCAAGGTGACGTCAATTATCCCTTCTGCCGCCTCAAATCTATTGGTCACACTTGCACCATTTCTGATGGTTGGTCACAAGTGAGTGAATACTTTGCCATTTTTTCATCTGGGTACTAAGCTCAGTTTTAAGGGCAAGCTCTTCGAATGTTGTAGCTGCTCCTCAATTTCCTAACCCTATTGATTTGATTTGACATGGAGATCAAGATATTAACGGACAGTTTGACAAAGCTGCTCAATCTGAGTATTGCGAACACTCTTCGCCTGGGGTGTGGTTTGTCTGCCCCGTAATTTGAAGCTGTTGAGGAATCAACTTGATGTGTTGTCATTGACTGCTTGTTTGGCCCGTGCTGAGCCTTTTAAGATGGCGATCGATGAAGCTGAACTGCATCTAAATGAACTGCATCTAAATGAACTGCAGAGTTTGCAAACACCTGATCTCGAGGGCATTGCTGAGATTGAATTTTGTCATTTATCTGCCATCTAGAGTCAAGCTTTTGAGTTTGCCTATAAAGAAATGACACAAATTGATGTGAGGATCTGAGATTTGAATGAAAGTATCGCTTCTAATGAGGGTTATCACATGGAGCTGCAGGACGCCATTCAAGAGAAGGATGCTATTATTACCACTGCTCAAGCAACAATTGTCACAGCTCAGGCACGCTTGGCAAAATCTCAAGCTCAGAAGGAAGAGCTTGAATCTGATTTTGCTGAGTTCACGAAGAAATGGGACTCTCAGGTTGCGAAACTTCAAGCCGAGACGAAAAAGCTAGCCGAAATCTGAGCTAAAGCTACTCCCATTGATCCTGGGACTTTGAGGGAGAGGGCTCGAAAAGGCGCTCAAGAAGTTAGGGATGCCTGCATTGATAATTGTATCGCGTGGATAAATACTTTTTATCCATTGTAAACGACTTCTTGTCAATGCTTCTCAGTTCCTTTTTGAATAAAAAGAATTCTCTTTCCCTCACTTTAATGCGTGTACGATAGAGATGTAATATTAACATTTCATAGTTGCATTGTTGTTAGGGATATTTAGGGATCAAATTGCAATGGTGTAATGTTAATGTGTCAAATGAAATGACTGACATAGGTATAATGTTAACCGGTCAGTTCAAAGGAGTCCAAAGGACGACTACCGTTTGGAAGTGCAATGTTAACTTAATGGTAGAAAATCAATAGAAATGTAATGTTAACTAATTAATTTTTGATAAAGATGAATCGACACAGGCGTAATGTTAATCGGTCGAATTCAACAAGATAAGTCCATAAAGGTGTAATGTTAACTAGTCGACAGAATTAAACCGATAGAGATGTAATGTTAACGTATCAGGTTTGTAGAATTACTACTGTTCAGAGGTGTAATGTTAATATAACAGCACTAATGAATTTGACGGAGATGTAGTGTTAACGTGCTAAATGAAATGACTGACAGAGGTGTAATGTTAACCGGTCAGTCTAAAGGAGTCCAATATACGACTACCATTTGGAAGTGTAATGTTAACTTAACGGTAGGAAATCGATGGAAGTGTAATGTTAACTAATTAATTTTTGATAAAAATAAATCGACAGAGGTGTAATGTTAACCGGTCAAATTCGACAAGATAAGTCGACAGAGGTGTAATGTTAACCAGTCGATAGAATCAAACTGATAGAGGTCTAATGTTAACATATCAGGTTTGTAGAATTAGTACTGTTCAGAGGTGTAATGTTAACATAACAGTACTAATCAATTTTGACAGAGGTGTAATGTTAACGTGCCAAATGAAATGACCGATAGAGGTGTAATGTTAACTAGTCAGATCAAAGGAGTCCAAAGGATGACTACCGTTTGGAAGTGTAATGTTAACTTAACGGTAGGAAATCGATGCAAGTTTAATGTTAATGTAATGTTAACTAATCAATTTTTGATAAAAATGAATAGACAAAGGTGTAATGTTAACCAGTCAAATTCGACAAGATAAGTCGACAGAGGTGTAATGTTAACCAGTCGATAGAATCAAACCGATAGAGGTGTAATGTTAACATATCAGGTTTGTAGAATTAGTATTGTTTAGAGGTGTAATGTTAACATAACAGTGCTAATGAATTTTGACAGAGGTATAATGTTAACGTGCCAAATGAAATGACTGACGGAGGTTTAATGTTAACTAGTCGGGTCATTTGAGATGAGAAATCGTTCAGAGTTGTAGTGTTAACATGACGATTTGATCAAATTGGAACTATTCAGAGATGTAATGTTAACATGACAGTAGGGGGTATTTTTGAAGTTCGCGCTGTTTAAAGGTATATTGTTAACATGATAGTGATAGTATGTCTACAGCCAAACAGAGTTGTGGTGTTGACTTGATGACTCTCTAAGGATTTTGATTAGGTTTTGGATTAGGAAGATCAATATTTCTAGTTCAGAGGTGGAAACTTAAACATGACCAAGAATTCTGCGAGGATGATTGACCAAGATTAAGGGTAGTGTTTCTTAAGAAATTTTCCGTTGATCTGCGCCATGAGCCTATTGCAATTTTGGTCAATCAGGCGATATGCTCCATTTGAGTAGTCTGTCTCTACCACAAATGGACCTTCCCATTTAGGTTGGAATTTACCTTTGGTCTTGTGCGTCATGACCATGGGTCGATGAACGGCTAAGACCAGGTCTCCTTCTTTGAAGGATCGTTCTTTGACTCTCCTGTTGAAGGCTTTTGAAAATCCATGACTAGTAGATCTCAATTCTTTGCTAGGCTTGAAGTCTCAGTTCATCCAGCGCTTCGAGTTCTTAGAGACGCTTTTGATGATGTTCTTCAGTCGTCATCTTCTCAGCAATGGTGATTCTTAATGACGGTACCCAAATTTCGAGAGGGATCACGGCTTCGCATCCGTAGACCAAGGAAAATGGCGTTGAGCTGGTAGGAGTGCAGACTGTTGTTCGATAAGCCCATAAACACTCTCTAAATTTCTCGTCCCAATCTCATTTGTTGGAGACTACAAACTTCTTTAAAAGTTTGATTATGGTTTTATTGAAGGCTTTAGCTAGACCCATTAGCAGCTGGGTTATATGGCGTAGAAGCCACATCTTGAATTCTAAACTTATTGCAGAGTTTGAAGAACGGTCGACTGATGAATTGCAGACTGTTCTCATGAATGATTCGTTTAGGAATACCTAATCGGCAAATCACATAATGTTGCAGGAATTTGATCACCTGGGATGTCTTGACTTCTTTGAGGGGGACAGCTTCAGCCCATTTGGAGAAGTAATCTGAGATAGCCAAGATAAATCGATAGTCTTTGATGGACGGTGGGCTGATTGGCCAATGATGTCTATACCCCAAGCTTCAAATGGCCATGAGGCGGCCATTGGATGCAGTTCTTCTGAAGGTTGGTGTAGGAAGTCGGCGTGGATTTGACACATGTGATAACATTAAGCATATGCCACCACGTCTTCTATCATTATCGGCCAGTAGTAGCCTAAACGGTGAATTCGGTCCTGAAGGTTTAGAACCTGGTTGATGAGCTCCACATATACCATCATGGGCTTCCTTTAATGTTTCTCACGCTTCGCTCGGTGATAAGCATCGGAGTAAAACACCATCAAAAGACCGCTGGTATAGAGTCTTCATGGCAGAATTTTAGAAAAAGCGATGAGCTCTTCTTTGAATGGAGACCGCCTGCTTTGGGTCATCTGGTAAAATCCAAACATAGTTAATGAATGGGAATCGCGAATCATAAAGCTGTAAAGACACGGCGGAGGAAAGGAGTGTAGGGGAAGCCGCAAGCCGCACTCCAAGTACTTGATGTACAACGGAGCCCAACTTTCATCACAGTTATAAATCGCTTGCGACCTTGTAGGCGTCGTCATCGTGTAACATCTGGGGATATCAATTCTCCCATGGAGTGTTTTTAATATAAACAGCGTCGACTTCGAATGGATCTCCACCTACAATTCTTATCTAGCATTGAGAATAGGGCCCGCCATTGATGCTATTTTAGACGACAGTCGGAGAAGATGATTGGAGTGCTTTCTAAATTCAAAACTTAGAGTTTCAAGAGATGATACCACCCTCGCAGACAGCATTACTTATATATATAGCTAGATCAATAGTTGTCAAAGCCACAATGGTCGGATTGAATTCTGACCAATGACCCTAATTAATTCCAGAATCCAAACTGGTTTCTCCTAAATCAAGGCAAACCACACCAACCTTGGGCAGCCCACGATCAGGCATGAAACTCGAGGTGGTAGTGGTCAAAAGGTATTCGATGACGTCAGCCGCGTCGCATCGGAGGAACTTTTCAAATCCCCTTATAAATGCACCTTGTGACTCAACAAGACCACTGTTAAGTAAAATATGAGTGTGTACCTAAAGTTATAAGTATACAACTATCAAGTTATAGTATAAAAAGTTATCGATCCCACGAGGAAGGTGTTGTAGGAGTTAATCAATATCGGTTCTTATGTTGTGTGTGTGTGACAATTAGGAGTGTGATAAAAGAAATGTGATGAAAGTGAGTGTGGAGGGATTAAG
>JBAKGM010023073.1:0-24619 GCA_037177215.1 Asparagus racemosus
CTTCTCGTTCTCAGAGGCCACATTGCCACTGGCATTCTCTTGGACACCCCCAGCATTCTGTTCTTCAAGGGGCTGTCTTGCGCCGCGGTCTTCCTCGTCAGAGTCGCTGTCAATCTGGTTGACATTGTTGCGACGGCTGGTCTCGCCCTGGCGATTCGTCAATGGCTAGATTTGTTGGTCATGCATTTCGTGCATCTGCTGCATAGCCATCTCTATCTCGAACTTGAAATTTTCTTTTTGTTTGGCCATTGCCTCTTCCAGTATCCTAGGCACTTCTTCGGCACTGATCATCAAGGTCTCTTGAGGTTGCCCCTCACTGGAGACTGTATTGTCAGAAGCCAGGGCGGAAGCGGCATCTGACACTTCTTCTTCTGACGGTACCCCTTTCAGGATTTTGTCATAATGGGGACGTCGTATGGCTCTGGCCTGCAATCAGGTTATTTGGTCGGATGCCCGGGGAATAGTACGGGTCGACGTCTTCCGGCTCGTCATATTGCTTGTGACCCTAGGCAATTCATCGCTTCGAGCCTGCGACGTTCTCCAGTAGAAGCATCTTATTCTGGGTTTTGGTACTCTGTCGCCAAGTCTACTGAAGACAGAAACCTTGTTTGGAGTTTCTTGGTTGCAGTTGCACTCCAATAGCACTGCCTTGATTAGTTTGGAACAGAGGCACTGTGCTGGCTTCTCGGGAGAGCTCCTCTTCTGGGATTTCTTTACACCCCCAGTACGATAGCACAACTCATCAGCGTAATTGCCAGAGCAACCCATCGTGTGTTGGCGCGGTCTCTCGGGTATAACATCATCATCGTCGGATGAAAACGTCTCCTTCCGAGGACAGACTCCTTCATCGAAGCTGCCAAAAGTAATTCACCTTGACGTTCGCCTGTGCGAAGTTTTGGCGGGCTCTCGAACTTCAATTCTGAGCCCGGTAGGTGCAACTGGAGGAGCCTTGAGGTAGGTTCGACCTCCTGCACGAGAAGTGACCCAAGATTCCCTCAATGAACCAAGGCGCTCTTTGATGGTTGGCCTGCTGGTCGTGGCGGGAGTTTGTTTCACAGGAGGCGTAGATGTGGACGCCGGAGGTGGTCTTGGCACTGCAGCGGCTTTGGTTGAGGAGCTGGCAGGTCTCAGCTTCGTCGCCGAAGCAGTTGGCATTGAGACACCTTCAGCTCTCGGCTTGGGTGCCGGGGCAGGAATTGCAGTGTCAGCAGTTGTAGGCTTGGTTGTCGTGACCGCTGAAGTTGGAGCGCCGGTGGATTTGGGTCTCCACACTTGGCGGTGCGTCGGCGGCTTCTCCGCCACCTATTTCTTCTTCAACTCACGAGCTTGTTACACCAAAGCTCGTGCCTGCGTGAGGAGTGCGCGTCACTTCTGGATGCGCTCCTGAAGTGTGGAGTGGGTCCGTCTGGCACGGACCCACTCGTTGGTTGATGGCTTGGGGAGACCGTCGATCATGTGAGGCTAGAGCCTCTGCATTAGTTTGGATCTTAGATCCACCTCGTAGTGGACCCCATCCATGGATTCCATGGCCTTGGCGAGCTTGCGGGCCATGTTTTGTCGTCACCTTTGGCGAGCTCGCTTGGTGGGTGCGGGCATGCCATCGGCGATCATCTCGGGCGTTGGGGTGACTTGGGCTTTGGGCACCTAGGGGAATTTGCCGCTACCGGGGGTAGCAGGGTTAGATTCGCCATTCTGGGGTTCTTCATCTGAGGCCCACCGGATTCTCCTCTTAGCGGAGACTTTGTTGGAGCAACGGGGAGAGTTAGATCTGGAGGAGGTGGAGAGGTACTCCTCGAACTTTTGTTGGTCAAATTCGAACTCGACGTCTTCTTCGACCTGGATCAGAATCTGTGGCTGCGGCACGACGACCTCAGATCTGAGGTAGGTGGCTCCCACTGTGGTCGCCAGCTTGTTCGCGCTAGAAATCAAAGCTGCTGATTTTTCCATTGCTTCGAATCTGTTACACATTTATGGAATTACAAACAAATTCAAAATGAAAAGATCACCTTTTTATAAGGCTTACAATGAAAAAATCAAATGAAAATTACAACTTTAAATCTAATTTGAACAAACACGGGATCTGTTTATCGGATCCTCGCTTGTGTGGGATTATTTGCCTGTGACGGGGACTTGTTTCATCCGTTGACCACCGCGCAATTCCGATCCAAATAGACAGTGGAGATTCGGGTTCTGGATCTGCAGATCTGAGGGGCTTATTTCACGATGGAAATAAATGCCTGACAGGAATCAACTCACGAAGGAGGTGATCGCCGGAGCGGGTGAGATCTACCAGGAGAAATCACGCGCCAGACCCTGGTCTAAGGCGCAGCTTAGACTAGAGGGTATATCTACAGATCCGACCCTTAGATCGCAGATCTAATCTCAATTCTTTACCTCACGACGTAGATCTGTAGTAGACGAGTTCGTCGATGCTCGGATCTGTGCAGCAGGGACTCGTAGATCTCGTGTAGGGCGCAGATGAATTTCCTAACCTACAGAGCTCTGGCCGCAAAAAATCTAACCCTCAGAACTGAACCCCCCCCCAGTTCTATTTATTGAGAAATAGGGGGGAAGTTCCCTGGGACCATTGGTGCCTCGGCACTATGGCCGAGGCACCAATGGTGCCTCAGCTCGGCCAAATGCCGAGGCACTCTTGGTGCCTCGGTCGGTCGAGGCGCCCATCTGGCCCTGTTTTCTGACTTTTCTGGCATTTTTCTGTTGTTTTATCTGAGTTCTATTCGTCCGGTTGTGTTGGATCAAAATTCGGATTGCGTTGATTCTGGAATGTGCTCGGTGTAATTCCGTCGGCGCTTGAGTAAGGTCGACTCCGTTGATGCTAACGCCTGAGTCCAATCAACTCGCCTTTTTGATTCCTATTGACTCAAAGCTTCGCCATTGGATACGTCACTTCGTTGATTTGTACGAGTTGCCGACTCACTTCATGCGCTCGTCGACTCGCCTTATGCTTTCTGTGACACAGTTATGACATCAGCGGTTCTTGGTCGCTTCGTTTGATGGGTCGTTAATTGCGAACACACCGTCACGAGTCTGGTTCGGGCACTGATGAGTGATTTTCAACGCCTACATCAGCGTCTTCGCATTTGCATTAGCAATTTCGTGATACTTGTAGTTGTACTCATGTCCGCTCCTAGTGACCAAGACTCCCTGTTCTTCTTCAGAGAGCTGGAGCGTCATTATCTGCTCATCATCCTTCTCCAAGATCACTGAAGTAGCATGACATAGCTTCTCCTTGCCCTTCAACTTCTTTCTAGACGAAGAGGTCGCCCACTGCTCATCCTCGAGTAAGTCCGGATGAACCCAAAGAATCTCGCCAATCGGGGCCGTATGAGGTACAAGTCCCTTTTCACGCTGACCATGAGGGTCGTTGTTCACCTTCTTCATACCAACTTTCTTGACGGGCGTCGTTGGAACCAATCCAAAGGCACCGACCCGAAGTTGATAGAGACTGCATTCACTCCCACTCTCTTCTCCTTGGACACCTTCGGGGTAATGACCCCTACATCAATCAAGGCCTAGATTTTGTCCTTGAGATGATAACATGACTTCGTCAGGTGGTGTACCACTCTATGGTAGGCGCAGTACTTTGGGTCCGTAACCTTCTTTGCCTCCTCTTGGTTCACAATCAGCAGTAACTAGATTTTGTTTTTCTCTAAGAGGTATTTGAAAATACCGAGAACTTCATCATCCTTGAAGGAGTAGACCTTGGGGAACCTAGGTTCCGAAGCCTTCTGATTCTGAGGCCGTTGTTGCCATTGGGGCCGCGACTACTGTGGTGCTTATTGTTGCGGCTGTTGTTGGGGCTGCAGCTAGAACGTTTGATTTGCATTAACTATTTTTGCTGGCACCTTCCCTCTGCCGCGTGGGATGAAGTTTTGCTTATTTGCACTCGCCGTTGGCTGACTTCTTTCGGCCTTCTTCCTCTTTAGGAATTGCTCGGCTTGCTCCCACGTACCTTCAAGTCCTTCGAAGTCTTGGACAGCGCTGTTCCCATTGCTTCTAACACGTCCAGTGATAGATTGTTGTGGCAGGTTTGGAGGATGAATTCCTCAGTGATCAGGTCCCGACAGTTCATTGCCTTGTTTTGAAACCTTTTGACGAAGTTATCCACATTTTCCCTGTCTTTCTGCTTTTCGTCCAACAATGTCCCGATTGATACTTCAGTGTCATCGTCAAAGAAATTAGTAAGGAAAACAGACTCCATGTCGTCTGAGCTGTTAATGCTCCCATGCTTGAGACGGCGGTACTAATCGAAGGCGGCCCTGCGAAGGGTGCCAATGAATGACCGAACCATCAGGGGCTCATTACTGGAAATGACTCTGATGTTAGACTTGAAGTATATCAAGTGTTGAGTTGGTGAACACTTCCCGTCAAACAGCGTGAAGTTTATTAGACTAAACTTCGCCGGATAAGGGATCGATTCCCACTCCCTTGGATATGGACATGGAATTCACGTCTTTTTCACCTCTTGAGCAGAAATCAAAGAGTTGATTTTACTCTCGAGGTCCTTTATCTTTTCACTCTCGGGGGCGATGACATTGTCACTGGCATTTTCGAGGCTACCCCTCGCATTCTGTGTGCCAGGGGGTTATCGTCGTTATGGCCTTCTTCCCTGTCTGTGTCGCTGTCAATTTGGTTGACGCGACGACTTGATTCTCCCTGGCAATTTGTCAGGGCTTGAATTTGCTGGTCATGCATTTTTCTCATTTGCTGCATGGCCATCTCCATCTCGAACTTGAAGTTCTCCTTTTGCGTGGCCATAGGTTCTTCAAACATTTTGGCCACTTGCTCCGCACCAATCATAAGTGCTTCCTGGGGTCATCCCTCACTGGAAACTGTGTTATCAAAGGCAATTGCGGAGCTAGCATTCAACACTTCATTATCTGAGGGTAATCCTCTCAGAATCTTCTTGTAATTAGACTGTCGGATCGTCCCGGACTGCAAACGAGTTAGTCGCTGCGATGCACTGGGAATAGCACGTGACGACGGTTCCTTGCCAGTCATGTTGCTGGTGACTCTTGGTAATTCCTCACCTTGAGGCATCGACCTTCTCAGGCGAAGGTGTCTTGATCTTAGATTTGGTGTTTTGGTACCGAGCCTATCAAAGACCGATGTCCTTTCTGGAGCTGGACTGGTGTAGTTGCCTTATGATAGCACCGCCTTAATCAGCTTCGAACACAAACAATGCGTGTTCGACTCTAGAGAACTTCTCCTTCGGGATTTACGCGTACCCCCAGCACGATAGTACAACTCATCGGCATGAGTGCCGGAGTAATCTATCATGTGTTGACACGGGTTCTCAGGTATAACATCCTCATCCTCAGACAAAAATATCTCCTTCTGAGGGCGGACTGTGTTATTGAAGTTCTCAAGAGTCACTCATCTCGACGTCCACCTTTGTGGGTGAAAAATCTTAACGGGTTCTTGGACTTCAATCCATAGTCCAGTGCTGGGGAGTGTAGGGGCATCCTGGTTGTGTTGGACGTGACCCCAGCGCTGTAAGTTGTTCGGGACCTCTTCAGTGAGCCCAAACGCTCCTTGATTGGAGCTTTGCCTCAGTCATCTGGCAACGGACCGAGACGCTGTAACACCGTCCTCTTGCTTCGGGACGAGTCTGCAGGCTTGACCGAAGTGGGTTCGGTGTTGGGTGGAGGCTCAAATGTAGCCTCCGACGGTGGCCTCAGTGCTGGGGCGACCTTCTTCAGCTCACTCTGTAGCGGCTCAGTTGAGGCGCCGGACTTTGGCCTCTAGACTTGGCATATCTTAGGTGGCTTCTTGTCCACTTTAGCCTTCTTCAATTTGCGAGCCTCTTGGACTAAGGCCCGTGCTTGCACCAGGAGTGCACGATGCTTTTGAATGCGCTCCTCAAGCGTGGAATGATTTCATTTGACACAGACCCATTCATTCATTGCCGGCTTGGAGGAGTCAACCACTATTTGAGACTTGAGTCTCGGAGTCATTCTGGATCTTAGATCCACCTCATAGCGGACCCCATCCGTCGACTGCATGGCCTAAGCCATTCGACGCGCCATGGCTTGGTGCCGTCTTTGCCGAGCTCTCTTGGAGAGTGTAGGCACGGCTTTGGCGATCACCCCCTGCAGGGAGGGGATGGCATCTGTAGATTTGGCCATGTTAGGGGCTAGAAAATCACCGCTTCCTCCAACTTCAACAGCGGTGGGGCTGGAATCTTCTGCCTCCGAGGCCCAATAGATCTTCCGTGCAGTGGAGATCATCTTTGACTTGCAGGGAGAGGAGGATCTGGATGAGGAGGAGAGATATTCCTCAAACTTCTTCTGGTTGAACTCGTATTCGACCTCTTCAACGACCAGGATCGGAATCCGTGGTTGCGACACGACGGCCTCATCAGCGAGACTGTTGGCTCCCACTATGGTCGCCAGCTTGTTCACGCTGAAAGTTGGTATCTCTTGCATTGAACTTGAATCTATTACAGCTCGATGCAATTACAATGAATTCAAATAAAAGGAGGTGTCTTTTTATTAGACTTACAATGAAAAAAATCAAAAATTACAACTCTCGCTTAAAACTAATGCGGGATCCATTTATCGGATCCTCGCTTGCGTGGGATCTTTGCCTGTGCCGGGGATCTTTGTCCGTGGACCGCCACATGATCAGATCCTTACATTGTCGGTAGAATAAGATCAGATCTTGATCCCAAAGTTCATTACTTTTTTACATCGGGAACTTGGATCTAGATCAGATTGGAATAAAAAGGGTTATTTCACGAATAATAGCCCAAGCAATTGAAATCAACCAAGCAATTTCACAGCTCTTCTCAGGACCAAAAAGAAGTTTGGATCTAGAGGAATTGTTCGTCGAGGAAGAAGATTGCTCATCAGAGAAGCTCAGATCTGTGCAAATGCTCTCACAAAGTCTCTGATCTATGCTCCAAAAAGTCTGGACCTTCACAAAAATTCTAACCTTGCCAAAAAATTCTAGCTTGTGCAAATGAAGACTACCCCCTATTTAGAGTTGAAGGGGGCGGGGGAATGAGTGGCTCGGCCTTGTTGGCCGAGTCACCTCGGCCTTGTGTCTGAGGCACTTCGGCCACAAGGCTGAGTCAACTCGGCCTTGTTGGCCTAGGCACTTCGGCCACAAGGCCGATTCACCTCGGCCTTGACCGAGTTGCCTTGGCCAAGGTCGAGTCGTCTCGCCCTTTTTGGCCAATTCACCTCGGCCACCAAGTTGTTTTTGGCTTTTTGGTCTTTCCGGTTCAGTTTGTCTATTTTGTTGACTCTGTTATCTGATTTTCTTTTAGATCTGTTGATTCTCGAGTACGGTTGATTCAATTCTGTCGACGTTTATGTCTAGTTTATGCCATCTCGTCGACTCCCTCGGTGTCGTGGCTGTGATTTTCTGGTTGAGCTCACATCTTATCGATCCACTCTATGCATTTCGTCGATATTCACTGAACTGAAGATTTGCCATTGGGTTCATCGCTTCGTCCATTTGCACGCCCTGTCGACTAGCGTCATGCATTCGTCAACTTATTTGAGGCATTGTTACATCGTCAACGGTTCGTCATCGTACCATCAAATGAGTTGTTGATCATCAGCTCTCCATCACAAGTCGAGTTTGGGGTCTGATAAGCATTTTTCAACGCCTACAAATGGTAGGAAATCAATCGAAGTGTAATGTTAACTGATTGATTTTTGATAGAACCAAATTGACCGAGGTGTAATGTTAACGTATCGAATTCGACAAGATAAGTCGACAAAGGTCTAATGTTAACCGATCGACGAAATGATCTGACAGATGTATAATGTTAACCACTCAGATCATGAGAACTGTTCAGAGGTGTAATATTAACATGACTGTGATTAACTATCCAGAATTATATAGAGGTATAGTGTTAGCTTGATGACTCATTGATGATTTTGATTGGATTTTTAAATGATCGATATTTGTGCTTAGAGGTGAAAACTTAAACGTGACTGAAATCTCGTTGGAGAGATAATATTGGCCAAGATCAAGGGTAATATTTCTTGAGAAAGTTCCTGTTGATTGGCACCATGAGCGTGTTGCCATTTTGGTCAATTAGGCGATATGCTCCGTTTGAGTAGATTGTCTCTACTACAAACGGGTCTTCCCATTTGGGTTGGAATTTTCCTTTAATCTCATGTGTCATGAACCTGGGTTGACGAACAGCTAAGACTAGATTGCCTTCTTTGAAGGATCATTTTCTGACTCTCCTGTTAAAGGATTTTGAAATCCATGACTGGTAGATTTCAATTCGTTGCTGAGTTTGGAGTCTCAGCTCATCCAACGTATCTAGTTCTTGGAGACACTTTTGATGATACTCTTCGGTCGTTGTCTTCTCAGTAAGGCTAATTCTTAATGACGACACCTGAATTTCTAGGGGAAACATAGCTTCACATCCGTAGACCAAGGAAAAAGGTGTAGAGTTAGTGGGAGTGCGGATTGTTATTCGATAAGCCCACAAACACTCTCCAAGTTTCTCATCCCAATCTCATTTGTTGGAAGATATAAACTTCTTCAAAAGTCTGATGATGGTTTGTTGAAAGCTTCAGCTAGACCTGTAGTAGCTAAGTTATATGGCGTCGAATCCACATCTTGAATTCGAAACATGTTGCAAATTTGAAGAACGGTCAACTGATAAATTGTGGGCTGTTGTTGTGAACGATCCATCTAGGGATACCGAATCGATAGATCACATGATGTCTCAAGAATTAGATTACCAGAGATGTCTTGACTTTTCTGAGCGGAATAGCTTCAATCCATTTGGAGAAGTAATCAATAATGGCCAAGACGAATCGATGGCCTTTGGCAAATGGCGAACTGATCGACCCAATGATGTCCATGCCCCATGCTTCGAATGGCCATGAGGCGACAGTCAGATGCAATTCTTTCAGAGGATGATGCAGAAAATTAGCGTGGACTTGACATGCATGGCATTGTTTAGTGTATGCTAGCGCATCTGCTATCATTATCGGCCAGTAGTAACCTAGACGATGAAGTCGGTCCAGAAGTTTAGGACCTAGTTGATGAGCTCCACATGCACTGTCATGGGCTTCCTTTAATGCTTCTCGAGTTTCACTTGGTGATAATCATTGAAGCAACACACCATCAAATGATCGTCGATGCAAAGTCTGTATAGCAGAATCATAAAAGAAGCGTTAAGCCCTTCTTTGAATAAAGGTTGCTTACTTCGGGCTATCAGGTGGTGTTCCATGCAAGACATAGTCGATGATCGAAAACTACCAATCATTAACTTCGAAGTGAGTTGGCATGACAGCACTTCGTTAGCTTCAAGAATTTGCTTTGGGGGGCATAATTGGTGGCTAGCCACCGTGATGCGCATAGTGGATTTGGACGCTAAGGCAAGTGTGGCTATAAGGGATGCCAAAGCATCCACATACGTATTTTCTAGGCGGGCTACATAACTGATGTAGAAACTTTTGAATGACAAAGCGAGCTTCATTGCTTCTTTGTGGTAGGGTATGAGGTCATTGTGGCAGACCTCATATTCTCCTTTGGTCTGATTTATGATCAGCTTAGAATCACCGTAACTTTCAAGGTATTTGATACCCATGTCTTAAGCAAGTTGCAAGCCAATTACAAGGGCATTATACTCAGCAACATTATTGAAGTATGGCTAGGTCAATGAGTAGGCCCGAGGAAGAACACGTCTGGTGGGATCAATCAGCACTATCCCCAATCCTGCAATAATTGCTCCTTTGTGGTTGCATCTTCATGCACCATCAAAGTAAAGTTGCCATATTTGGTTGTTTGAGGTAGTATTTGACTTAAAGACTTCATCCAGAATGTCTTTGTAAAGCTTAGAAGACTCGGGGATGGGACGCTCTGCTAGAAAGTCAGTTTTTGCTTGACCCTTGACTGCTTTCTGTGGTACGAATGTCATATCGTACTGTGAAAGTAGTATTGCCCATTATGCTAACCTGGAGTTCAGTGATCCAGGTTATGTCATGAGTATCCATAGAGGATTAACTCTTGAGATGACTTGAGTGGATTGATCAGTGAGGTAGTATCGCATCTTCTGGATTGCAAAGACTAATGCTAGATACTTCTTTTCAACTAGATTGTAACGATGTTTGGAACCAATCATAGTCTGGCTGAGGTAGTAAATGGCTTGATCGTGGCCATTATCATTCTTCTGGGCAAGAAGTACTTTGAGAGAGTGATCCATTGCCCTGATGTCAATTAAAAATAGTTTACCTGATGCTAGTGCGGCTAGAATGGGTAGCTTCGTGAGATAACCCTTGATCTCGTTAAAAGCTTCTTGGCAAGTGTCGTCCCAAATGAACGAGACACCTTTCTTCATTAGTCTTTGAAATGGTCGACATTTCTCTAATAAGTTGGCGATAAATCTATGGATATAGGCTAATCATCCTTATAGACCTCTGAGTTCTTAGAGATTTCTCAAAGGTGACATCTCTTAGATGGCTTTCACTTTTTTGGGGTCGACATGTATTCCTTTGGATGCTACAATAAACCACAGGAATTTACTTTATAATACCCCCTAGAGTTGGTTGGATTCATCTTGAGTTGGTGCTTTCACATAATTTTGAACACCATTCTCAAATCATTGATGTGGTCTTGCTTATGGTGACTTTTGATTGTGAGGTTGTCGACATAGCCCTCCCCTGTCTTACGCAAGTGTTCATGAAAGATTGTGTTCATAGTGCATTGATAAGTCGCTCCAGCATTTTTTAGACCGAAAGGCATTACTGTATATCAGAATACTCCTAAGGGTGTCCTGAAAGCTGTATGCTTCTAATCATCTGGATACATATTGATTTGGTTGTATCTAGAAAATCCATCCATGAACGACATCCTCTCCAGCCCACACATATTATCAACCATGACATCCGTGATAGGGGGAAGAAATTCATCCAGCAAGGCTCCAAATCTTATGTCAGAACTCCAGTTGGACGTATCTAAAGAACTGCTTAGAATATCATCAGATGCTGGTCCTATTTGTAATTCAGCCGAGTCCTCGCTTGGTCATAGTATAATAATCGAAAACCCCCCCTTCTATCTAAAGGGGATTAAAGAGACTCTTAATCCTTAATTGAAATTCAACCCTTATTTGGCAGTGAAGCTGTATCCCATATTTGCCATTATGCGTTGAAATTGTTGGCTGTATCGGGAGAACTCTGGTACTTCTTTGGCTTCTTCATCTGACCTTAGTAAATGAGGTCTTGGCTCAACATTCCCAAAGATGATCGGATTTTGGGCGTCTCGTTTAGGTTGGACCATGAAAGTGGCATCTTCTGAGTTACCTAGCTACTTATGAGCCGAGTATGACTCGCTTATCGACATATACAATGTTGGTTCTAAAACTAGCCTGGACATCAGAGTTTTGACTTTTGAACTTTTAGACTCAGAGTCTACAGAGTAGTCATAAACAAACTCTTCTTCATTAAAGATATAATCGTCCCGATCTTCGGCGGATTGGTCCATACAGAGCTCCTCTAGAGTAATTTCAAGTGGATCTATGTCTTAGATTAGATCATCGTTGGGATCTAGTTCAACATCTGCTTCATTTACCGCTGTCCTCATCATTGGGAAGGACAATCTCTGCTTTCTTGAAAGGATGCTTTTCTGCCACAACTCTCTATTGGACCCCCAGTCCAGCAATGTATTTGAAGCATTGATGAAGTGTTGAGGGGACGAGCATGTTGCAGTGGATCCATGGTCGTCTGAGGAGAACGTTGTAAGGTGTTTCGATGTTGACGACATAGCAAGTCACTTCCATCTTCAAATTTCCAATCTGACATTTAAGTATTATCTTTCCAGCAAATTGGCTACTGCTAGAGTTGAAGCCAAGTATGGTTGTAGAAGTCTTTGAGAGCTTGTGAAGGGGAATACCCCAGAAGCTCAAAAGTCTTCTTGGAAGTATGCTCAATGCAGAGCCTGGATCAATGTGAATCCTCTCAACCTTCGCCGACCCTATGTACCTAGTATAATAAAGGGGTTGATTATGATGGTGATCTTTGATGAGCATATTCTCCAGAGTGAAGGTGATACAAAGGGCGTGTGGTTGGCATTGGTAGCACTGCTTGTGTACTTCTTCTTGAGGAGGCTCAATTAAGTGGACGAGGAATGCCTCACTGTCATTCAAAGCTTCTTTTAAAGCTTCTCTCATCTCCTTAGACAAACGTAAAAGTTTGAATAAGGTTATACCAGCTGAGATATTGGCTAATTGAGCGAAGATATCATACTGAAATGGGGCTTCGGGATCATTTGGGGGACGTTGCAAAGATTTGTCGAACCAAACCTCTTTTTCCTTGACCGGTTTGGGTTGTTTGGAAGGTCCTGTTGATTGTAGTTCTTCAGATAATCTCAGCCAGATCTTTTTCCTGCCATGGCCATTTTCTCTCCCTCTGAATCAGTGAATGAAAAGACGTGTAGAGATTGTTCTTCAACAATTTTGAGATGGCATCGTAAGACTTCATCTTGTGCTTATTTTTAGACTTTTGAAGAGTCCAATCCTCATCTTGGAGAAGATCGGGATGTACCCACATCATTTCACCTCTTGCTGTAGTGAGAGGGACTAAGCCTTGGCCTTGTCGGTTTTGTTGGTCATAGTTGACCACATCCATCCTTGCAGTAGGAATGGAGACAACGCTATTTTGGGCTTAGATTTTTGGTATGGAGCCAAATTGAAGAGTCACCATATTGGCGGTGACTTTATTTTGCTCAGGTTTGAGCTTAAGGATCCCTGATTCGATGAAGTTTTAGATTTTATCCTTGAGGATGTAGCAGTTCCTTGTTGGGTGTCTCAACATGCTGTGATAAAGACAGTAGTTAGGGTCATCAGTCTTTCTGATTTCTTTAGGGCGTCGAGCTTCAAGAAGCTTTAACCGAGTCCCTTTGTTGAGCACATGGAAGATGGTGACTATATCTTGGTCTCTGAACAAAAAATTACACTGAATATTCTTCCTTGGTTTTCTTTGCTGGTTATTGTTCGGATTTTTAACCCCAACTATGAAGGTCTCTTTAGCTTTCGGTTGTGAAGTCTACCATTGTTTACCTTTGTTGCCCTTGAAGTTAGTGCGAGGCTCAAACTTGTTGAAATATTTTGATGATTTTTCTACTATATCAGCTTGTTCCATCAAATCCTTCCTTGTGTGGGCAGTAGCGACACTTATGTGAGATTCAATCCATGCCGCAAAACTGTACCGACAAGTTTGAAGTAACATCAGTAGAGGCATATCTCGACATTGCAATGTCATATTGTGGCATCTCTCAGTGTACTCTCTAACTGTTTCATTTCCGCTTTGCTTCTCAGGAAGGAGTTTAGCCATGGTAACATCAGATTGTTCCTCGTAGAATTGAGAGAGGAACTTCGATTCTAGATCTCTCCACGAATTGATTGAACCCTCAGGCAAATTCAGGAAATCAAAGGCTACCCTGTGGAGGGTGCCAATGAAAAGCTGTGCCTTGATGGCATTCTTATCCACCACATTTCTAATTTTTTAGTGAATGTAGTAGATATGCTGGTTTGCAGAACCTTTGCCATCAAACGTATGCAATGTAGGAGGTTTGAATTTCATCGGATAGGGAACCATGTCCTACTCGATGGGATAAGGTCAGGTAATTCCAACCTTCTTGAGATCAGTTCTTTGAGAGAGAACGTTGATCTATTTTTGGATGTCCTCTAAGGCCTTTGCTTCCTTGATTGGCTTTGAAGGTGTCGTCATCTCTGATCCCACTGTAGGCATTGAAAATTGCCTAGAAGACCCCAAATCCGACTCGTGACAAGGAGTTGGCGTGTGGCGAACCATCTGACAATCTAATGGTGATCTAACAGCAAATAGTTGACGACATGAGCACAAGAAGCGAGTCGACAAAATGCATAAAGTGAGTCGACGAAATGCATAAAGCGAGTCGACAAAAGGCGAACTCAACGGCGAAGCCTCGGTGCCAGGGAATTAAAGCCACGGTGCCACGGGAATCGAAGCCACGGTGCCGCGGGAATCGACAAGGTAGCACCAACCAAACTTGAGCGTCGATGAGAGTGAACCAAGTTAGACTCAGAGTGACGGGATTGGGCTCAGGACAATCAGATCGAACTTGGAGCTGAACCAATCAGACTCCGGAATCGACAAAACGAACAGCCAAACTCGGGAATTGACATGACCGAATGAAGCGTGCTTAGAAAAATGACAAAACAAAGCGACGTGGGTGGCTCGCTAGCTGAGGAAGCTCGGCCAAGGCCGAGGTGTCTCGGCCACAACCGAGGCACGTAGGTGCCTTGGCCCAGCTGACCCCCCTCTTGTTTTGCCTATAAATAGAGAGGGGGGTCTCATTTGCACAGGCTGGGAAATTTTGGCTGAGATCTGGACTTCTTGCACATAGATTTCAGAGTTCTTCCTGATGCAGATCTGAAAGCTTAGCGAATCCCACGCATCAAGCGAAAGAGTTTGAGGAGATCTAGATTAGATCTACGACGCTTCCCTCCTGATCAAAACATGGTTTTTGATCCCGAGAAGAGTAATGATTTCACTTGGTCGATCTCGTTCACTTCAGGTGACTTATTTCCTTTGTGAAATAGTCCTCTCAATCTCGTAGATCTTGACCCGGATCTAATCACACACTGGTCCACACATAAACCCTAGCACCGGCAAAGATCCCACACAAGCAGGAGGCCGATAAACAGGATCCTGCGTTTATTCAGGAGAAAGTTGTAATCTTTTCTTGATTTTCGTTGTAAGTCTCATAAATAGATGCCTTTTTTATTAAATTCATTTGTATCACATAAAGCTGTAATGGATTCAAGTTCAATGAAAGTCAAACCAACTTTCCCCATGAACAAGCTGGTGACCACAGTGGGAGCTAACGGTCTCAATAAAGAGACAGTCGTGCCGCAGCAGCGGATCTAGATCTCGGTCGTCGAGGAGGTCCAAATACGAGTTCAACTAATAGAAGTTCGAGAAGTACCTTTCATCCTCGTCCAGATCATCCTCCCTTCACAAGTCCAAGATTATCTTTGCTGCAAGGAAGATCCGTTGGGCCTCAGATTCAGAGGCGGAAAATTCTAGCCCCACCACCGTCAAGGTTGTAGGTAGCGGCGTTTCTCTGGGCCCTAAGGTGGCTAGATCTACAAATTTCATCCCCTCCCCACAGGGGATGACCGTCGAAGGTGCGCCTACACTCTCAAAAAGAGCTCAGCAAAGACAGCGCCAAAACATGGCGTGTTGATTCACGAAGGCCCTGCAGTCAGTGGATGGGATCCGCTATGAGGTTGATCTAAGATCTAGAACAAGTTCGAGGCTTCAGTCTCAGATAGTGCGTAGATCCTCCAAGCCACCAACAAGTGAGTGGATCCGCATCAGTCGAAATCGTTCAACACTTGCGGACCGCAAGCGCCGCGCACTCCTTGCACACGCCTGGGCCCTAGTCTAGGAGACCCAAAGGCTGAAAGAGAAAGAAGTGGCCAAGAAGCCACCAAAGACGTGCCAACTCTGGAGGTCTGGCACCACAAATAAGGTCTCCCCAGTGCCTAGGCCACCGCTGTAGGGCGACCTGAATAAGGTCTCCCCGGCGCCAAGGTCACCACTGCAGAGCGACCCAAATAAGGTCACCCCAGCACCAAGACCACCACCAATGACCACATCAAGACCTCCAACTAAGCTTGTCTCCACTTTGACCGAGCCCACAGGTTCACCCTGAAGTAAGAAGATGGTGTTAGAGTGCACAGCCCGTTGCACGATGACCGAGGCAAAGCTTCGATCAAGGAATGCTTGGGCCCATTGAAGAGGTCCTAAACAACTTACAGCGCTGGGGGTTGCATCCACCACAACAAGTAGATCCCTGCAGTTCCCCACACTGGGCTACGAGTTGAAGTCCAAGAGCCCGTTGAGATTTCTCGCCCACAAAGGCGGACATCGAGACGAGTGACTTTTGAGAACTCCAATAACGTAGTCCTTCATCAGAAGGAGACATTTTCGTCCGAGGATGATCACGTTATACCTGAGGAGCCGTGCCAACACATGATGGGTTGCTCCAACTTTTAGGCTGATGAGTTGTACTATCATGCTAGGGGTACGAGAAAATCTTGAAAAAGGAATTCCACAGAGTCGAACATGCCTTGTTTGTGTTCGAAGCTGATCAGAGCGGAGTTGTCAGAGTGCAATTATACCAAGTCAGCTCCGGAGAAGGTGTCAGTCTTCGATAGCCTTAGTGCCAAAATGCCAAAACCCAGGTCAAGACGCTTCCGCAGGAGAAGATCGGCGTCTCAAGGTGATGAATTGTCAAGAGTCATCATCAATATGACTAGCAAAGGGCCGTCGTCATGTGCCATTCCCGATGTATTGCACGAATAACTCGGTTGCAATCCGGGACTATCCGACGACCCAATTATGGCAAAGTTTAGAGGGGGTTACCCTCAGATGATGAAGTGTCGGATGTTAGCTCTGCAATTACTTTTGATAGCACGTTTTCCAACGAGGGACAACTTCGGGAGGTACTCATGATCAGTGCGGAACAAGTGCCCAAAATGCTGGAAGAGGCAATGGCCAAGCAAAAGGAGAACTTTAAGTTCAAGATGGAGATGGCTATGCAGCAAATGAAAGAGATGCATGACCAGCAAATCCAGGCGCTAATGAATCGCCAGGGTGAATCATGAGTCACGTCAACCAAATCGACAGTGACACGGACAAGGAGGAAGGCCATAATAATGATCATCCCTCTAATGAACGGAATGTAGGGGGTAGCCTCGAGAACGCTAGTGGCAAAGTCGTCGTCCCTAAGAATGAGAAGATAAAGGACCTCAAGAGTAAGATCAATACTTTGATTTCTGCTCAAGAGGTAAAGAAAACATGGATACCATGTTCGTATCCTAGGGAGTGGGAATCAATCCCGTATCTGGCAAAGTTCAGCCTAATAAACTTCACGCCGTTCGACGGAAAGGGTTCACCTACTGAGCACTTGATTTATTACAAATCCCACCAGGGAGCCATTTTTGATAATGAGTCCCTGATGGTTTGGTCATTTGTTGGCACCCTTCGGGGAGCAGCCTTCGATTGGTACCGTTGTCTCAAGCCAGGGAGCATTAACAGCTGGGATGACATGGAGTCTAGTTTCCTTGCCAATTTCTTCGACGACGACACCGAGGTATCAATTGGGATGTTGTTGGATGAAAAGCAGAAAGACGGAGAGACGGTGGACAACTTCGTCAAGTGGTTCCGGAATAAGGCAATGAATTGTCGGGACCAGATAATGGAGGAGTTCATTCTCCAAATATGCGACTACATCCTCTCATTAGATGTGCTAGAAGCGATGGGAACGGCGCCGTCCAAAACTTAGAAGGACTTGAAGGTGCGCAGGGAGCAAGCTGAGCAATTCCTTAAGAGGAAGAAGGCAGAAAGAGGGCAACAAACGATAGGCCCTCAAAGACAAAATTTCGTCCCGTGCGGCAAAGGAAAGGAGCGGGCAAAGATAGAGGATGCAAATCAAACATTCCAATTGCAGCCGCAGCAACAATGGCAACAATGAGCGCCGCAGCAATCACAGTCCCAAAGGTAGCAACGGCTACAAAAGCAAAAGGTGTCGGAGCCAAGATTCCCCAAGGCCTACTCTTTCAAAGAAGATGAGGTTCCCGGTATTTTTAAATACCTTTTGGAGAACAACAAGATCCAGCTGCCGCCGATTGTGAACCAAGAGGAAGTGAAGAAGGTCACAGATCTGAGGTACTGCGTGTACCATAGAGCAGTGCACCATCCAACAAAATCTTGCTACCATCTCAAGGACAAGATCCAGGCCTTGATCGATGTGTGCGTCATTACCCCGAAGCCATCCAAAGAAAAGAAGGTAGGGGCGAACGGGATATCTATTAGCTTCAGATCAGTGCCACTAACTTGGTTTCAATAGGAACTTGTTGTTAAAGCGGGGATGAAGACGGTGAATGATGATCCTCATGGGCAATGTGAAAAGGGGCTCGTGCTGCATACCACTACAAATGGCGAAATTCTCTAGGTCCACCCTGACCTACTCGAAGATGATCAGTGGGCGGCTTCTTTATCCAAGAAGAAAGCAAAGGGAAAAGGGAAATCATGTCATGCCATCTTAGCAATCCTGGAGAAGGATGATGAAAGAATGGAGACGTTCTAGCTTTCTAAAGAGGAACCTAAAGTCTTTGCCACTAGGAGAGGGCACGAGTACAAGTACAAGTATTCTGAAGCTCCTGACCCAAATGCTAAGACATTGACGGAGCTAGGAGTGGCAGTAACGCCTCTTACGCGTGCTGAAAAAGCACAGCAACAAGCGATCGCCAAGGAAGATGGGGCCAAATCGAAGGAGAAGCAACCCCAACTTCAGGAGGCTCAAGCCCCGAAGCAGTCCCAATTCAATCGTCCGATTAGAAGGGACAAACCAGGAAGTTCGAGCTCCCCATACTGCTTCGATGTTATGGCCCAATTAGATAACGTCCCAACGAGGATAACTCTCTATGAGTTGCTACGGCTGTCGAAGGAGACTAGGGAAGCCCTTCAGGAAGCCTTGGCTAACTCTGAAGTGTTCCTCACTCAGATTAAGCCAAGTCCCGAAGAGCCAAAGTCATCAGCCCAGCAGTGTAACCTCGCTACCAAGCACCTTCCCTGCATCACCTTTACTAAGGAAGATATGCAGATGAGGAACTCAAAGCATGACAGGCCCCTATATTTTACTGAGTACATTGGTTCCAGTGAAGTTAACTGGATCTAAGTTGATCCGGATTCCGCTATGAGTGTCATGCCCCTCCGCCTGATGTACAGTCTCGAGATCCCTGCCAATAAGCTGGTGTCTACAAGCACAGTAATTTATGGATTTAACACCAGTGGGTCTCAGCCACTAGTTAAGATCCAGATTAAGTGACAGATGGGAGACTTGAAGTCTGAAGTCACATGCTATGCGATTAATGCAGAAACTTCCTATAACTTATTATTGGGTCGGCCATAGATCCATAATAATGTTATAGTCCCCTCCACTCTTCATCAGTGTCTGAAATATGTCGACACAAATAATGGAGTCAAGACGGTGGTCACGGATAAGTAACCGTTTAAGGGGTTGGACAATTATTTTACTGACTCCCTACTTTACTGTAGCGAGTCCGATACTGAATCATCGGCCCTAGGCATGGACAGTGGTGCGGAAGCTGATACCGATGCTGTGCTTGATTACGATGGTAGTTTTATCATAAATGACATTGTACCCTTTGTAGTCAATCTTGACGATGAAGATTCGTCGGGTGATAGTTGTAATTGGCAACTTGCCGACAATGCAATAAATGATGATTTAGAGTACTCGTTCTCCCTTGCTGATATGATGATAGGATTATACGATGAACCCGAGTTGCACTTATGACTTGGTCATCTTATGTAACGTAGAAGCAGTTCCAGGACTCTTTCGGGATGACATTCATCATCCCAGGTAGAACAAGTGACAAATGAGACTTGATCTATGGCAAAGGAGATGTAATCCCAACACCGGACCACTTTTTAGAAGAGGACGTTATTGACAATGAGCCCGGCTTTCAGCTGTTCAAGTACAGTCCAAAAGTGCTGAACCTCATGAAAAAGTGGGGGTACGACTTTGCACAAGGAGAGGGTCTTTGCTTCGGACGAGGTCCTCAAGTCTCACCCAAAGCTACACACGTTCCAAAGGGAAACCTAATAATTACCATGCATTCAGGAGAGAATTGGAGTATGTATCCTCTTCAGAGGACGAATGTTGTTAGTTGATCAACAACCAGCTACCCGATGCAAGAGATGGATATTCATCTGACTCCTCCGTCTGGGATTCTGATGTCAGCCTCGATGATGTGTTCAAGGGCCTGATGTCGAATATGATGATAGCTGACCCGCCATGATGGAGGATGATGAGGAGATGCTGACATGGAAAGACCCATAGATCCATCACCTCAATATGCAGCATGGTGATCGGTTCGAGAAAAGAGAACCCGCCACTGAGGGCAAAGTGCTCCAAGTCAATATGGGTGATGAAACAGATTATGGACATGCTAGGACTTGCCAGGACTTCTAAGTCAATATGGGTGATAAAAGCCACGTGGGCAGCTCGGCGGCTGAGGCAGCTCGACCAAGGCCAAGGTGTCTCGGCCACAGCCGAGGCACCTAGGTGCCTTGGCCAAGGTGACCCCCCTCTTGTTTAGCCTATAAATGGAGAGGGGGTCTCATTTGCACAGGTTGGGAAATTTTGGCTGAGATCTAGACTTCTTGCACAAGGATTTCGGAGTTCTTCCCAACACAGATCTGCAAGCTTAGCGAATCCCACGCATCGAGCGAAGGAGTTTGAGGAGATCTAGATCAGATTGGCACTTCCCTCCAGATCAAAACTTGGTTTTTGATCCCAAGAAGACTAACAATTGCACTTAGTCGATCTCGTTCACTTCAGGTGACTTATTTCCTTTGTGAAATAGTCCCCTCAATCCTGTAGATCTCGACCCGGATCTAATCTCACGGTGGTCCACGGATAAACCCTGGCACCGACAAAGATCCCAAGCAAGCAGGAGGCCGATAAATGGGATCCTGCATTTATTCAGGAGAAATTTGTAATCTTTTCTTGATTTTCATTGTAAGTCTTATAAAGAGACACCCACATGTTTAGAATATGTGTCATCTTGATGCTCTTGATCTTCTTCTAGAGAGGATTCATCCATCTGCTTCTTCCCCTTTAAAGAACTTGGTTGAGGTTGAGATGCCAGCAAGAGTTGTCTAATCATCGTAAGTCTTTCTTTTGAGCCACCATTTGAGCAAGAAAATCTTCTCGATCCATCGCATCTACCTCCCATCATCGTTCTTGACTTGCACTAGGGGTTGCATTTGAGGCTGTGCCAGAGTTGGCATTGCTAGACGTAGGTTGGTTCACCTAAGATGAAGTCTGCGATATCCGCGCTTGGAGGGAAGAGTAGTTGAAAGGGATCGCTGCTCTTTGTCTTAGCCTAGTGTGACGATACACACCACCAGCTTCTGGCAATATGGATCCAATGCTAGGAGAATACACTGGATCATGCGAGCTATCTGTACTTTCTTCCTAATCTCTAGAAGTTACATTTGTCACATTGACAATGAATTCTCGTGTTTTACCCTTTCGGGTATGTCATTGTCATTTAATCTGACAATGAATTCTCATGTTTTACCCTTTCGGGTATGTCATTGTCATTTAATCTGAACTTTTGAAGGCTCAGAACTGTGACTAAGACGACTGAAGACTAATTCCTTTTAAGGAATAGTTTTGCATTGGCAACTCTTTTGAATTGCAGTAACTACTTCTCTGAGGTTCGCACAATGTTGACATTGGCGAGCTCTCTTCAGAGATAGGAACTATCTTAAGTCACCCATAGTTCCAAGTTAAGGGCACTTTTCAGTGCCAACTTCACTGTCTTTTGCCTTGGTATGCAAACATCATTTGCGGTGATGCAAGTGAAGCTTTTGTTCAGTGAAATCATCATTGATGGTATTATTTCCTTGTAGGAATTTAGATGAGGGATTACCCCCCATTCTTGGCTTCTATTGAGGAAGCATAGTAAGCATCGTGAGATGCGTTGAATAGAACTCCTAGAGCAGTTGTGGACTGATGTTCGAGATCAATAGATGAAATAACAACTTGACCTTCGCTCAAGACGAGGGTCGAATTTTCTTCGCTCTTGGCGAATCATTTGGCTTTTAGCTAAGCTCAAGCTGTCTTTGGCAAAGGTCACCCTTTCACATGCGAAGATCAGTTTAGACCCAAGATGCACACAACAGTGAATTTTACGACAACTGCATACAGTCGCCATTGAAGAAGCTCGGTTCGTGGAAATGAATTCCTCAAACTTTGCTTGCTAAAATTCGATGACCAGCAATTCAACAAAAGACCCGAGGGTCTTAGTGTCAGTGTGCGATACAATTTTCTCATCGGAGGAGAAAGAAGTCACTGACGGACTCACCATCCTATTTCGGGTCTTTTATATTGCAATTAGCTCAGATTTTAATAAAAGGGATATGATGAAACAAAGAAAACGATAGTGATGATCTTTTTTTTAGGCACGAGTTGATCTCTTTCTGATCTTATTTGGGTTGAGGCTGGGCTTCAAAATGAATGATCTCCTCTCCTTATATAGGCTAAAGAGAGAGTTAATGGCCTTTAATTGTGAATTAAGCGGCCATTAAAATAGGAAAAAGTGGGGGACGGTTATTCCCTTGAAAATAGGTCTCAAATGGCTATTTAGCGAGGTTCGTTGACTTGGCAAAGTTGGCTGAAGACGTAGGCGAGAGTCATTGAGGACATGAGCGAGGCTCGCTAAGGACGTGGGTGTGTCTTCTTCAGAAGTGGATGGCTTGGTCGACTTCAATTGACATGAGTGAAGTTCAATTTGGCAAACTTTGTCTATGAGCTCGGGTTTGACACAGAATTTGAATCATGATTCGGCCGACTGATGATACCTTTCAACTAGGCCTGTGGTTTGAATTGGGAGTCGAGATTCGCTTGACTTGGTCGGGTCGAGATTGGCTGTGTGGCGAGGTTCACATTCTTGTTAAGTGACCTTCGCCACATCTTGTTGTGGGCTCGGTTTTTGGTCCATTCGAAATGTTTAGCCTATGGGCATTCACTTCTTGGATACAAGTTAATCATTCGCTTGGGTAAAAATATATTTTAATCGTCTACACCTGTCTTGCACACGTAGGTTGATAACATGACATGCGCAACGAATATGAAAATGTTTACCTTCTAAAATGGGTTTCAAATTCTCCATGAGACAAGTAACTGAAGCAATGTTTTCTGAAGCATTGTTAAAGGAGATAGCGAAGATTTGTTTTCTCTATACCATAATCGAGACACGTGTGCGCAATTGCAATTCACATGGCTTGAGAGTTATGAGGATACTCAAATCTTTTAAAAGATAAAAGTCTTTTCTATGGATCTCAATTTTCATCAATAAAGCGAGCCGTAACACATATGTAATGTTGTGATTGAGTGATTCCCACACATCAAAGGTCAAAGCTATCTTCATGGCTATAGCTGATTGAGTACTCTGCATGAAAGATCTTTTGTTCGACCAAAGATGTTCTACACTTTTTGGGATTGTTTTCGTGATAATTTTGTTATACTTGGGGCAAAAGGTAGTTCAAATATATTTTTCAAAACATTCCTTTTCAGATATAGAAAAAGGAAGCTCAGACTGAATAATAAATCAAGCTATGTTTTTCTTAGAAAAATTGGTTTATACTTGAATGTGGAAAGCCCACTTATACCAAATCCATATGTTCATTGTCAAGATGCCTCGTCAAGGCACCAGTTCCACAATGCTTCCAGTATTTGTAGACCTTTTGGCAATGGTTGTAATGAGCCGTCATCTTAATTTCATCATTAGAATCTTCAACATGAGTAAAGTGTTCCCACACTTCAGAGGTTTCTCTATATGATTTTTTCTTTCTCTTAGTAGGATTAGAGGAATGTTCCGCATCTGGTTGAACTTCCATGGTTTCTTCTTCCAGTTGCGTTTCTAAAACTCCTATGTCTTGAGCTTGTTGACTATTGTGATGTTGAGAAGGGAAAGGTGAAGGATAAGATATGGGATGTTTAGCTGAAGCAGAAGGACCTTGCAATGGAGCAATTACTTATTGCCACTCCATAGCGGAAATGGAAAGTGAATGTCTAGTTGCAGGGACAATATGGGTGGTGATGGTGGTATATGATGGACAGCTAAAGGAATTGTGCCAGTCAAGGCTACAACACAGCTGCCAGCAACAGCTGAAGTGTAGTGCAAGGATGTACTGCTACCACCGACATCAGAAGAATAGAACTATGAAGAGGATGAGTTATAGATGTAGTAATCCGTTTGGAGGAGTATGGGAACTAATTGAGTATGCAAGAGAAGTAGAAAAATTGTTGCAATTAGTTGTAACAAATGAGGAGGGATTCAGATAGTATTTATAGAGAAACAATCAACTGGATGGTAGGGGGTGGCAGTGGATGGATTTAATCTACGCAATGCAATACAAAATTTTAAAAGTTAGAGTACACATAGAATAAGAGAAAACAGTAAAAGTTGCTTATACATCAAATTAAACAGTGAAAATTCCTTTTACAGCACATTTTTGCTGTTAAAAGAAATTATTTCTACACATTGAATAAGGAAGGACAGGGAAAAATCCGCTTTCCACCAAATTTCTCCTGTTAGGAGAGATTACCTCAAGCCACAAAAGCTGCCTTTTGTGGACTTTGAGGCAAATTCCCTCTTGGGAATCTCCCTTAAACAGCAAGAGCCAAGAGGGCTTGTGGACTTGTGGTGATTCAATGTCAATAATTGTACAGGCAAAGCTCCAAGTGAAAAAATTGTAGGTGAGCGACGAGCCAGCGGGCTGAGTTTAGCCCGAGTTTAGATAGCCATCCCAATCACATTCAGGGCTAGCTAGCTCGCTGGACTCTATGGGCCGAGCGAGAGCCGAGCGAGCTGCTAGCCTACTTGTTGCTAAAGGTTAGCCTAGCCTGAACCCGTGGCCCGCTACTGTAGAAGGCCGAATCTGCCTCGCCCTACATCAGGCCAAGTCATGCCGAGATCAAACGTGGGCCGAGCGAGCGGGTTCATGGGCTGACTCAGGCCCCGAGCCTACCCATA
>JBAKGM010023124.1:0-24569 GCA_037177215.1 Asparagus racemosus
TATTTAATGATATTTATCATCATAAAATATATTTATCATTATATATCACATAATATTCAAATTATCGGGGTTTTACACCACCATCACGCGACTTAGGTAGTAAACAACCTATTTGTGTCCTTGAGGATTACTTTGGGCTAGCATAGCCCCAAATGAATGGTCTAGAGGCTTCACGTATATGATGAATGGTTTTCCTGTAGAGTGGGCAACCCGAACTAGAGGAGTAGTGAGGTACTTCTTGATTTTGTCAAATGCCTTATGACATGCTTCATCCCACATGAATGAGGTATTCTTGCACATCAACTTGGTGAAAGGTTAGCACTAGCCAGAAAGGTTTGAGATGAACCTTCTGATGTATGCTAACCGGCCCCGAAGATCTTGGAGTTGTTTGAGGTTTCTTGGAGGGGGCATTTCTAAAATCTTCCTTACTTTGTCCAAGTTGGCATGGATCCCCTTTCCCATGATGATGAATCCTAGGAATTTGCCACTAAAAACATTGAAGAATGTTTTAGCTAGATTCATCTTGAGGTCATGCTTTGCAATGATGTCGAAAGCCATCTCAAATCATGCAGGTGATCTTCCTTTCACTTGCTATTGATGCTAGGACACCTACATAGTATTCAATAATTTTTCACAAATATTTGCTAAAGATCTTACTCATCACATGCATGTATGTCATCCCGATATTCTTCAAACTGAATGTCATTACTGTATAAGCAAAAATACCCCTCAGGGTTCTGAAGGTAACAAATATTTGCTAATAGGTTATCTCAAAGTCAATTTCATGAAATCTCTTGATAAGCTACTTCTTCAGGTGCTTCTACGAGTTGATGAAATCTGGCAGTAGGCTCTTAAACCAATAGAAGTTAGGTCCTTTGAGAGATACAGAGAATATTCTCACCATGATGTCATTCTTCATCCATAATCTGGCCTAAACATCAAAGTGGCAGATGTGCTGTTGAAATGACTTGGTGCCATTAAAGCTCTGCACCATAATAGGCTTGTACTACTCGGGCACGATATACCATCCTAAAGGTCCCATTATTCTATTCCCCTAGATATTTTTGCAAGAGTGTCCATTTGAGTTGTTAGCTATGCTAAGATTGCAGCAATGGTGGGTTTGTAATTGAAGCTGATCATGGTGATCTGTGCTGATGGATTGATTCGACTTCTCTTCTTGGTGGCAGAGTTGTCCATTATAGAGTGTAGGTGATGTCCAAGCAATGGCAACATGTGTGGCTTCATGGCACGTCGGTTGGCCATCCTAGTTTGCTCCTAGTTTGAAAGCAATGTCTCCATAGTAGTGTTTATATTATTATATGGAGGGTTGGTCATCTCCACTAGATTGATTATCTCTCACGAAATTTGAGAATCCTAATGGAGGTTGGTGATCTTGTCTCTAATTTTGGCATTATGGTTTACCAAGGAGTAGTCTATCCTCCTTTGGGTGTCTGCCATCATTTGCATTTGCTCCTGGATGCATTCCATTGCACTCACTAACTCAAGATTTTCTTCATTAGCTCCCAAAGGTGACTTCCTCTACAGGGTCAAACAACAATTCAAAGTTCTCACTAGCATCTTGTATCAATGGATCCTTTTGCTTTGCACTTGTCCCTTCATGAGAGATTACTATGTTGACCTTGGTTTTCCACAAACATTGCAAAGGCATTGTACTGTCTGATGAGCAAGCTGAGTGTTTATCTCCAGGAACTTCTTCATATACTTGATTTGTTACACGAAGGGCTCAGGCCCACAATGTCAGTCTAATCATCTTTGGGTGAGCCTTGTATGCTGATCCCTAGCAGTATTGCCAAAACTCATCCGAGCTATCGTCTTGATGCCCACCTTTGGAGGGGTCAGTTTTGCATTGCCGGTCAGTCATGTAGGAGTGAATGAATTTAGGCCCGTCTTCATTAATGACTCTGGTAGTGCATCTCCTCTGGTATCATCTTCACCTTGGGTGGGTCTGAGAGAGACCTTCATATAATCACTTGAAAATTGACACTTTTGAGGATCGAGCTTTTACCGATTGGGGTGTGTGAGACTCAGTCAGACCTTTCGCATGGGTGCACATAGTGTAGCATTAGACATGTCCGACAGTTCTGACATGAAAATGGTAGTGTTAGGGATTAGCAGTAATCGCGTCCTTGGTAATTGGAGGCAGACTTGTAACTTCCAACCCGTTAGGAGGAGAGAGTCAACATTTCACCCTCAAGTTGCTCCAAGATCAGTTATCAATTTTGGGTTCTTCACCGCTTTTAGAGAGGGTGATCTTCCTATCCTTAGCCCTATCCAAACATGGGTTTTGATTCTAGACAGTGTAGAAGTCATCTTGTTTTGTTCATCCTTTCTGTCACTCTAATGGGTCCTCCTTGTATGTCATGAAGTTATGACATGCCAATCTTCATCTTGAAGTTCAGATGTGATTGCTCATGACTACCACACGTCTCCATAAAAATTCAAAGTTTTTGCTATGTCGGTCCTTATTGCAACTTGAGTAGAACTTGCCTCTGTGTTGGCTTGACATTCTGCGAGGATAAGTGATGTGTTTTTGCCCGGTTTGGTGCTAGTAGGACGGTCGGGGTTTGTACGTACCAAGTTTGGCTTTGAATACTAGGCTGGGTGGCGTGCGGTCTTGTCATTTGCAGAGGTCAAGTTCTCAATGTTACATTCAGACTCCCACTTAGCCTTCAATAGACTTAGTCGTTTTGGAGTCAGTGGGGTCCTTGATTGTAGCTTGGCATGATCGTTCTATCAGCACAATGGAGCTCCTTTGTGCCTGTTTTGGGCTTCCTCAAGTGGTCTGTAAGTATGCCTCGTAAGTGGCATAGTCGATCTCAATGGTGATGGTTTTGACCATCGTCATGGGTGCTATGTTATCATATTGAAATACGACTTCTCTTTAGAGGAGAAGTCACTCAGCAGAGTTGCCATTTGTTTTTGGGGAAAAGATTTTAAAAGCAAGATAATAAAACAATCATTCTCTTTTAGTAATCTCATGGAAAAACAAATAATGTTGCAGTGTCTTTAGTTGCACTTGAGATTCTGGTAAGCTATGCCAGTACAGACTAAAAGTCAGCTTCGTGTACCACTTTGGAAACTATTGAAGATGAAGAATAGACTTGTTGTGGAGGGTACACCTTGTTGAATAGAGAAAAGGAATGCTAGCCATAATCAAGGACCAATTATTATGGAGCAAAAGATGAACAAAGCTCCAAAGATAAGCTTCTTCGCCGATGTGATCTGAGCTTTGGGTGATTGAGAAACAGATGAAGGAGAGCAACGACATAATTAATGCTCAAAATTCTCTTTAAAAGTTGTCTTCCACAAGATCTCCCCTCCTTGAATTAAATGTAGAAGAGCATTTATTGTGTTCATGTTTAAATACGTGTGGGATTCATCCGCGTATAGCTCAGTTCAGGCCCGTAGTCATACTGCCAATCTGTCACATCCATCACTTTGCTAAATTTTCATTAAATACACTGTGGGTATGAGGTCCCATGAATGATGTTCACCATCATGGTCACCATCTCTTCAAGCATCTGGCATTAAATGCGATGTGGCTCCTCTTCCTTATGTAGTCGGCAAGAATCGTCATCATCATTACTTTTATTTAATCAATGCATTTTGGCATGACCACCCATCTCGGTGTGAGCAATTTAAGCAATATGCTGTGTACGGTGGTGTATTGCTTAGGGACCATGTGCTTTGGTTTACGTGCATCGCTGGCTTGCTAAAGTCAATGCATTGAATGTGAATCAGTCTCTATTAGACAATTGAAGGAGATGTTAGATTATGTTAGCAATGTCTTATCTTCTATATGGCCCATTCTTATCTTCATACGGTCCATTAGTGTCTCTGTTATGTTGTGTAGAGTCAACAATGTGTCAGTTGGATGGGTTGGGTCATGCCCAAATATAGTTTCAACTCAACTAATTGAGCTAACCCCACTAAAAGTCCATGTCTAGGTCAAAAGGCTTCTTGCAAAGTCAATATTCACTAGAGAAAGCCTAAGTCTAAGTCAAAAGGCATCTTTAGTTCAAGCCTGTTCCAAATAGTATTAGTTCCCACGTGAGGAAAGGGAATGTGTTATAAATTCTTGCTATACCTCTCTTTAACCCACTTCCTTAGCTTTGTCGGGTTTGTGTAGTACTGTTGAGTGTCTCTAGGAGTTCATCTCTAGGTATGAGTCATCTTTGGCGGTCGGTCTGTACTTTTTTTGACCCCTTACGAATTCAAATTGGACAAGGAGAGAGCACAAATCTCTTGATTGATAAAAAATAGTTTGAAGGAAATAGAGTTTATTTAGAGAGTTAAAAATGAAGTGGGATGAAAAAAAATAAAAAGTGAAAACTATTCCCCCCTCCTTTACTTCTACCCATTGATGGTTGATCATCGATGGTCAGTTTTGACCATCAATGGTTTAACCCTCAAGATACACTTTTTCACCAATTCTTTTAAAAAGAAAAACCATATGTGTGTGTGTGTGTAAAAAAGCTAAAAGTAAAAAATAAAAAAAATAAAAATTAATTTGCAAATGGGTAAAAGATGCGTACCGAAAAAACTTACCCATTTAAAGAGAAACAGAAAATGTATGAATTTCTTCACTTATTCGAATATTGTATACACGCCACTTGAGCTATTTTTGAGATTTTTCCTCGAATCCTTTTAGACCAAGAATCAAATGTTTATCCCTTACTTTTTTGAACAACTCTTGTATGTTGTCTCGATCCTCAGTCTACTTGCACACCTACAGAAAAGCAGAGAGATGTAGCCTAGGAATATACATAGGTCCATGTAGGTTAGTAATATACCTTTAGGTACCTAAATCTGCTTGACTCTCTTAACTCTATACTGCATGGGACAACTCAACAAAATGTGTCTCATTCTACCACATAATGTACAAATCATAGAAGACACATTAGAAATTGGTGTAAATAGAGTTAAATTATTTCCTTTTGCAAAACAACGTTAAAATTTGTTCTGTATTTCCAAATATGAATAACCAGGTCCAGTTTTAGCTTTAGTATATCGTTCATTGGAAAGGACTATGTTTAAACCTTTAGAACCAAAAGAACATTTTTTTTCACAACCTTTTCCAAATCAATAATTTTGGACTTAAGTTGTTCATTCTTAGAATATATTGTAACGCATCTAGTTTTAAACTTTCTTTATTCAAAAGATAATTCACATAGACTTGCTTTACCTTAGCAACTAATTTCTCATTTTCAATTATTTTTCTTAGATAGATCATAATTCATGTCTCTATATGCAGACCATTGTGTACATTCAAAAGATGTGATCTCACTTTATGAGTTAGACACATTCAATTCTGAGGAATGAATTTCAATTTTATCACTCAAAGTTGTTGTTTTATGCTTTCTTAAATTTGAATTCATTCTTTTTGTCACTTCATATTTTTTCAATAATTTTTTCAAGATGACTCAAAATTTCATTATACTTGGAATATGCCTCATCATATAAAGGATATGCTTCATCATATGACCTCTCGTGTTCAGATCGTGTGTGTCTCCCTGTTCTAAATAAAAAGTAGCATTGTCTCACCAAAAGACACAAATTCGTCTTCTTGTCATCATCACTTGAGCCACTTTTTGATTCTTCATCTTCACTCATTATGTCCCATGTTGACACATTTATGCTCTTGCTCTCAACCTTTTTATCTTTCTTGTTTAGTGGGCATTTGTTCTTGTAGTAGTCAGGTGAAGATAACCCAAAAATGTAAGAGAAGATAGAAATTTGATATGCAATGAAAGGTTGAGATTAAAACCTGAAATCTAAAAATCTACCATTGAACCATCAATGGTGCTTCTCCACCATCTATGGCGTCGAAGCAGCCATCATCATTGATAGCCAATGACCCCATTGATAATTTGAACCTCTCTAGACTCTTGCACGATGGATGATCATAACACCATCAATGGTCTCACGTTCACCATTGATGGTCAAAGTGGAACCATAGATGGTCTACATGCTGAAATTAGCCTTTGAGCTTATTTTTATTATCTCTGCCTCATTCTTGCTCCGTACCTATATCTTCTTGTACTAGATCATCTCAAATACAGATTAGACTCAAATGAATGTTTGTTATTACTCAAACAAGAGATATTGTATGGGCAACGTCCTAACATCTTTGACTTTTTAAATCATGAAAAAACCTTGTCTTTTACATACCTAATTCTTAAATTCTTAATTTTTCATTAGAAGTAATAAAGATTTGAATATATATAAAATTAATTAATTAAGAACAGAGCTAGATCCAAAAATTCTTTAGTTGGAATTCTAACAAACTATAAAATCAGTTTCTCTCTCTTTTATTTGTTTCTCAAGATAATCTTAGCAGCTATTTGAAATTCTACTTAATTACTATTATGGGTGCGGAATACCTCCCAACCATCATATCCTTCAAATGAGGGTTGTGAGGGACGATTTTGCGAAGGAAAATTACAAACTTTACCACCTGTGCTCCTAAGGAGCACTGTAGCTGTCAGCAAACTATAAATTGCTTATAGATTACATCTCTATTAGTTTGGGGTGTCATTATAGGCAGATATACCATAATCCAATTTAGATTTCCTAGATAACTCCCCTTAATTTTTAAAATGTTACAAATCTCTTAAACTTTTGAGATTCATAGACAATCACATATGACATTCAATATTTTTACAAAACCTCCTAAAAGTGTGACACACCATTTAACTAGAAACAATATCTCCTTGCATAATTTTGTCCACCCACGTGAAAGTTGCAATTAACACCATGAAGGATTTGGTGTGAAAGATATTGAAAGTTGAAGGTTGCTTTGTAGGAATCCCAAAACTTAAGGAGGTTTTTGTGTAGTTTGAAAGGGGAGTTGATCATTATATTTCATTGCACTTTTATACCCTTATTATTATTTTATTGAACAAATAAACCTGCTAATAATAGTTTTTTTATGAATCTACACGTAATAAAGGATTTATCAAATAAGAGCTAAAAGGAGCACAAAGTACCTCTTCTTGACAGCCACTAGAAGCTCAGAGGAAGCCTACGACACCAAAAGCCCAAGAAGAAGTCAAGTCAACAAGTCAACACAAGGAAAATGAATTACGTTACAACCTAATCGATTAGTTTGTATAGGAAATGATCATTGGCTGATTTTTATTTTCTTGGAGCCTAAGTTTGATCCAAGGATTATTGTAGATTGCCATAGACTATAAATAGGAGTAGAAAGTGATGTAGAACGTACTACAGGTATATTCATGGACAAACTGGATCGTCAAAAGCCCTAAATCAGGCTCGACAGGGGAAAATAATTTACAGCGAAGAACGGGTCATATCTCCAAACCATATGTCAGAATTGGACAAATTATATATGTAAATCACATACTTTTTCGATATGAAGTCAACCAAACCCATCGCTGTTCGGTTTGCCACCATTTATTTCATGAAATTCCCTTTAGATTGAGTGATATAAGAGTTTTTATTAGTTTTTTATTATTTAGTAATATTTTAGGAGCCTATTTTGATTAGGAAACAAATCGGGTTTGATTTGAAATTTGACCGATTTGATTCCCCAATCATAGAGAATATTTGAAGGAGAGTTTTGTTATTTTTATTTTTAGTAAAGTTTGGGTCTTAGTAGGAGTCTTGTTTATTTTTTTATTTAAGCAGAGGATTGTAAGCCCTAGAGGCATAACTTTTCATTAATAAAATTTCTCTTTTAATATTTTCTTCGTGGATTCGAAGTTTTTCATAGATTCAAAGATTATTTTTTGTGGATTCAAAGAGCACCCTAAGTGGATTTCAGGGTTTCTTACTTTAACGTTGCGTTAATTGGTATATGAGTTCTGTTTCTCTGATCTAATGGCAGGCGACGAACTCCTATTTACCGAATTGAGTTTGATGAGTTGAATTCTGATGTTAATCAGATTAAGACAAACATAGATAAACTTGTATCGGCAATGGAGCATCTGAACACTGTAGGAGTTCAAAGTCGTGTTGATGGTCACCAACAATGTGATTTGACTCCACAAGGCGAATTCAATAGTGACGGTGATGACTATGAAGCCCCATGCCACGGTTATGATTGCAGAGACGACTAACAACGAGACAATTATAATGCTAGAGGGTTTAAGATGAAGATGGATCTGCCTTCTTTTAATGGGTAACTTCAAATTGAATAATTTCTTAATTGGATCGCAGAGGTGGAGAGGTTTTTTGAGTATGTGGAGAGTCCAGATGAACGGAAGGTTAAGTTATTGGTCTACCAACTTTAGGGTGGAGCATCTACTTGGTGGGAATCAATATGCATGAATTGATCCCATCAATGAAAGCCAAACGTCAATAAGTGGGAGAAGATGAAGAAGTTGCTCAAAGCCTGTTTCCTCCCTCATGACTATGAACAAGTCTTATTTGAACAATACCAGAATTGCAAACAAGGTGGAAGAGCAGTTAATGAGTACATGCAGGAGTTTTACCAACTGTCATCCTGCAACAATTTAAACAAGAGCAAAGCCCAACAGATATCTCGTTATATTGGCGGATTGAGGATGGCAATTCAGGACCGTGTATCTTTGTAATAGACATATATTTTGGCAAACACGGTTAGCCTATCTAACAAGGTGGAGCGACAACTTGGACGAAGTAATCAAGGATCATGGGCAGCTTTTGAGGGTTCGCGCATGAATTATAACCATGGTGGGAACAAACAGCCCCAATTTGCCCCTAATCAAGATTCTACAGCTGAGAAAGGTATAGGACCGGCAACAACAACAACAAAGAAGACTACACTAGCAAACCCATATGCCAAACCAGATCCAATCAAGTGCTACAGATATGATAACCTAGTCATCGATCCAATTAGTGCCCTAAAAAAATACTGTGAATATGGTGGATCATGGTGAGCAGGATATAGACCAAGATAATGCTGAAGGTTATGGCGATGAGGAGGTTAACTATCTTGATGATGGGGATCAACTTTCGTGTGTTGTGTGACAATTAATATTAGTTCCAAAGACAGAAGAACCACCCCAGAGTCATAATATCTTCCGCCCGTTGTGCACCGTGAAACAGAAAACTTGTGATGTTTTCATTGATAGTGGTCCTAGCAAGAATATTGTCTCTCGGCATATGGTGGAGAAATGAAGTTTGAAGATAGAGAATCACTCTGCTACCTACAAGATCAGTTGGATTTGTAAGGGTAATGATGTGCAGGTCGATAAGGTGTATTGGGCATCTTTTTCCATTGGCCATAATTATGTTCATGAGATGTTATGTGATGTGGTTGAGATGGATGCTTGTCATATGCTATTAGGCAGGCCATAGCAGTTTGATGTGATGCCATGCATAGGGGGAAGGACAATATTTATATCTTTAAGAAGGATGGACTCCGAGTTGTGCTCATGTCTCTTACTGAGAAAGTGCCAACCAAGATAGATGTTATTGAAAAGAAGACCTTTTTGGTTGTTGACAAAGAAGAGTTTATAAAAGATTTGAAATAGTTTGAAGAGATTTTTGCTCTTGTTGTATTAGGAAAAGAGGATTCTACCACCACCAAAATTCCATCTGAAGTATAAACCCTCTTGCAACAGTTTGATGTAGTTATACCTAAAGAACTTCTTGCCGAGTTACCGATGCTTTCAGACGTCCAACATCAGATTGACTTCATCCCTAGATCATGCTTTTCAAATCTACCACACTATCGGATGAGCCCAAATGAAGGGGAGATCTTGCAGAAAAAAGTAGACAATCTCATCCAGTAAGGCCTTATACGAGCTAGCATGAGTTCGTATGCTTGACTTGTCCTAAAGAAGAACGGAGAGTGGCGCATGTGTGTGGATAATAGGGCTATCAATACGATTACCTTGAAATATCGGTTTCCTATCCCTTACCTGGAAGTCGTGTAGGTTATGATGTCAGGATCAAAAGTATTCTCTAAAATTTACCACAGGAGTGGTTATCATCAGATTCACTTTAGAGAAGGAGATGAGTGGAAGACTACCTTCAAGACAAAAAAAGGCCTGTATGAGTGGTTGCTCATGCCTGTTGGCCTTTCCAATGCTCCTAGCACTTTCATGCGATTGATGAATCAGGTATTAAAACCTTTATCGGCAAGTTCATTGTAGTTTATTTTGATGATATCCTTCTTGTGAGGTGGATGGTTGGTATGTAGGTTAAAATGATATTGCTTGGGCTAAACATTGATGAATGCAAGATGTTTTTAAGTATTTGAGGAAATGTTATGAGATGTGCCCTCAAAAATGAAAATTTTAATTATTTCTTCGATGAAGTTAATGTGATTTATGAACAGCTTATGGGACTAGTTGGGCACAACTTTTATGAATGCAAGATGTTTTTATGTGTTATGATTGTGTTCTTTTGAAACCGCATACAATGTGTTTGTTGTGTTCTTCAACCAGAGAATTTGGCGTATGTTAAATTCAATGGTTAAAAAATAAATTAATCTCATTATGAAAATTATGAAATTGTTTATATCTATACAAATGAAACAAAATTGAAGTAGAACTCAATTGACATGACTCTCCATTGACCTTATTTTGTTATGTTTTGGGTCATCGTATCCAGTACATGTTAACTTTAGCCAGTACTTATTAACTATATCCACTACCTGTCAACTTTATCTAGTACCTGTTAGCTATATCTGATATCTGTTACCTTTAACCAGTAGCTATTATATGTATTTGATAGTTGTTAACTTTAGCAAGTACCTGTTAACTATACCCAATATATGTTAACTTTAGCCAGTACCTTTTAACTATATATCCAGTAACTGTTAAAACATTTTTACATATGGTCATGCTAGCTCTAATAGTTTGATTATTAATTAACAGGTGATGAGAAATTATCCATTATATGAATTATAAGTTACTTTTAATGAGCACATGTTACAGTTAACAGTTATATGTGATGCTTAACCAGAACAATTTATAGTTAACAAGTACCTATTATAGTTAACATATACATGTGATGCTTAATAAGAACCGGTTATAATTAACAGGTACAAGGTATAGTTAACATGTACTTGTGATACTTAACAGGAACAGGTTATTTGGAGTAGTATCTCCTTTCTGAGCTCGCCACCATCCTCAACTTGATATTTAGGATTAGTATGTTAATTGGGTATATGATATGTGGCAGTTTAGAGATTGCTTGTAAATTTTTTGATGAAATGCCAAAGAGAGATGTGTGAAGTCTTTGCAAGTTTTAAAACTTTGATTTGGAAATAAAGTTTAGTTCCTATAATGCACAACTGTGCTGAATTAGCAATTTGTGGCCCATGTTAATGCTATGCGAGTTATCTTGTTATTTAAATACAAAGGAGAGTACGAAGTTCTAATTTTGAATGCACAATTGTGTTCAATTAGACAATTCAATCTTTGCTTTATGCAAATAAAGATGAGAAAAAACTACTGTAAAGCAAAAATAATGCTGAAAAATCATTAGTAACACTTACTTTGACTCCCAGTATTAGTTTATCAATTACATGTTAAGTTTATCCCTTTAATGTTATGTTTACTAATTATATATTAACTATACCCAGTACCTATTAACTTTAGTTAGTATCTATTAACAATATCTGGTACATATTAACTTTAGCCAGTAGTTGTTAACTATACCCAGTACTTGCTAACTATATCCAATACCTGTTAACTATTTTTATATATGGTCACGTTAACTCTAATATCGCCTAGTCTTTCAACAACTAAAATGCTTGTACTTAACAACTAAAATGCTTATAATTTCAACAAATCGACTATGGGTTAGGATTGAGGTGGCAGATTGTAATGGGATTATAAAGTTGTGGATAGCATGTCTAGATAAAGTGATGTTAAGAGCGAAGCAAAGAACTAGAGTCTATTGTCATCATATATATGTAACTTTGGGTTGTGTTGTTTGTCTTATTTTGCTTAAGGATGAGTAAAATCTATTTGTAGAATCATCTTTGTATTAGAAATAGTTAACATGTACTGGTTAACGTTAACGGGTACAATATATAGTTTACAGGGTTTGGATATAGTTAACAAGTATAGTGTATAGTTAATAAGTACTGCCAAGTTAACAGGCACTGAATATAGTTAACAGATAATGGCAAAAGTTAACAGGATTGAACATAGTTAACAAGTATTGATAAAGTTAACAGATATCATATATAGTTAATAAATACTGGCTAAAGCTAACATTACGGGATACGATGACCCAAAATGTAGCAAAATGGTATCAATGGAAATGTAGCAAAATGAGATCAATGAACAGTCATCTCAATTGAGTTCTACTTTAATTTTATTTCATTTGTATAGATGTACACAATTTCATGATTTTTATAATGAGAATAATCTATTTTTAACCATTGAATTCAACACAAAACAAGTTCTCTAGTTAAAGAAAAACAACAAACACATTGTATACGGTTCTAAATGAACACAATCATAACACATAAAAATGAAATGTGTAGCAACAAAAGTACAGATTGTGTAACAATTTTACAAAATTTTTAATACTAGCAACACACAAAAATTAGTAATCTCTAAATGCATCAAAACCCCAACAAATCAAGCTCCACCAAGTTTGCCTCAAAAATCAAGCTCACTATCATTAGGAGGAAGGAGAGAGGAGGAGGGTTAGGATTAGAGTTAGGAGAGATTAGGAGGAAGGAGAGAGGAGCAGAATGAGAGTTAGGGTTAGGAGAAAGGATAAGGAGAGGAGGGAGGAGCAGCAACATAGTGAGGTAGGAGGGAGGAGGGAGGGAGGAGATGATGGAGATTTTTGGGTGGAGAATAAAAGAGGGGTAAAATGGGTAACTTGGGTATAATACAATTATAGGGGCTAATACACAATAGAAATAATACAGGGGCTGGGTCACATGAACATTTCATTTTTGGGGCCTTAGCATAATTTTTCCTTATTATTTTGTTTTCTATTTTTTGTTTTTTGTTTTCTAATTTTTTATTTTTTTATTTGTTTTTGCACTGGATGTAATTTCTTTCTTTAAGATGCTCAATGACATGAATCTCTACGCTCAACTGTTAAAAAAATTAATTTTGATTTAAGATATTAAATCATAGATAACTTCCATGAATATTGATGGAATATTGCAAAGGGAATGTGACAAAACGCCGTGACTGTCAACTTGAGCTCGAACCCCTAAAGTAAGAAGGAAATATAATTCGCCCCTATTCTATGATGCCACATCATTAAGCATTCGAAAAAATCTTCATTCTACCACTCATTATAACCCCCTGACACGTCACCCTTTTTGTTGGAGTTCGTGCTAGTGGTTCTCTCTCTCCCCCCTTTTTGTTGTTAAGGTTAACAACCAACATGTTGGAGGCTTTTTCCAAATTTTTAGATAGCAAATTGTAATTTCTAAAACTTTTTAGAGGAGTTTTTTGTAAATTTTTAATGGTTACTTGCTATTTTAAAAACTTTTTGGGGTTCTTAAATAAATTTTGGGTGTTATGTACAAGTTTTGAAACTTTTGTGGGGTTTCTGCAAATTTGTGAGGGGTTATTTTCAATTTTGGAAATTTTCTAGGTGGTTTTAAAATTTTTGGGGGGTTATTTCAATTTCTAAAACTCATTAGGGAGTTTTCATAAATTTTTAGGGGTAATTTCTTTTTCTGGGAGATTTTATGCAAATGTTTTAGAGTTATTTATAATTTTTAAAACTTTCAAGAGATTTTGTTTGTTAGTTGCTATCTCTGAAGCTTAGTAGTTAGTTATTAAGTTTGAAAGTCAGTTGTGAAGCTTACTAAAAAGTTTTTTAGCATAGTAGTTAGTTGTTAAGGTTGAAAGTTAGTTATTAAGCTAATTAGTTAGCTGTTAAAGTTAATAATTTACATCATATATTGTACAAAAAATATTGCATGATAACATTAAACAAAATAAATATTGTTAAGCATTCATTCTAAACATAAGGCTTACAAGAAACTAATTATTAACAGAAAATCAATAAACATAACAACTGACTATTAATCTTAAGAACTAATTGTTAAGTTTAACATTAAACTATTAACCTTTATAACTAAATGTTAAACTTAACAACTAATTATTAAACTTAATGACTAACTTTTAAACTTAATAGCTACCTACTAAGCTTAATAACTAACTTCTAAGCTTAACAACTTCTTTTGAGATGGATTTTCGTATTGTCAAATATCGCCCCCTGAAAATTATAGCAATTGAATATGACCCCCTAAAAGTTTTAGAAATTCCAAATAGCCCGCCCAAAAATTGTACAAATCCCTTGAAAGTTTCATAAATTGCAAATAACCCTCAAAAGTTTGCAGAAAATTCCACAAAATGTTTCAGAAATAGAAATTACGCTCCCAAAATTTTTAGAAAACTCTGGAAAAAGTTTTAGAAATTAAAATTAAACCCCCAAAAATTTGTAGAAAACCTTCTAGAAAATTTCAGAATTTGTAAATAACCCCTTAAAATTTTGAAAAACTTTCTTTTCCTCTCACCCATTCCAAACTCAAATAGTAATGAGGCATGGTGGCCTTTTCCGGGCTTATTTCCAGTTAAATCATTATATGATGTTCTTAATGGAGGAGGTATGCTCTATGTTGGTTACAATTTCATTTGGAAATCCATTACTCCCTTAAAAATTAAAAATCTTCACATAGATCCTCTATAAAAAGAAGCTCCAAACTAAGTAGAACCTGATCTGTAAAGGTTGTGGGGGGGGGGGGGGGCTCATCTAGTTCCTTTTGTCACTTCTTCATCGAAGTTGATGAACATTTGTTCTACCTCTACTCTTATGCAAAAGAAGTTTGGAACATCTTCATACCAATGTTGAGGACAGGTTATTAGCCATCAAAGTTTCATGATATTGTTGATTCTAATGGGGTTTTCCATAGCTGACAAAAAAGTGCAATTTTTGGTCCATTTTCTTCCCTGTTATGTGCTGGTGTCTATGGAGGGCATGCAACAATTTAATATTCAATGAGATTGCTATTACACCACAAAAGCTTGCCTCTAATGCTGGGTACTACATGTTTTGGACATGAAATTCAACAAAGAAGAGAACTTATCAAATAAGGGACATGGCCAAGGAGAGAGGCATTGTCACTATCCTCCAGGGGGAGGACGAAACAATGGTGAGAGATGACTCTTGATAACAAGACTAGAAATTGGCTATTTTTTATGAGTTTAGACACTGTTTCATCTTTTTTTGGTTTAGAAACCATTTTGTGGTGAAGTCTAGAGCTAAACTTGTCAACTCTTAGCTCTGAATCTATTAGAAATATGACATACAAAGAGGCAGAATATGTATATCATGATTATTAATCAAAATTAATTAGAATTTGAAGAATACCTAAAACACTTATTGAATTTCTTCAATAATATGTCCCAAGATCAATCCGAAATAGCTTCTTCAAGAGAAAAAACCTTCAATTGAAATCCACCCGTCACCGAAGAGGAGCAATACTGAGAGATAGGTTCTCAAATTTATATCTCTCTTATGTTATTCTCTTATTCTTATCTTCATAAGATTTTATATTTTTTTATAAGGCTACATATGAGTCCTATATATAGGATTAGACTAGCCTTAGAGATTCTAATTTTAAACAATTCATAATTGTTCAAAACTCTATCTATAACAGTTAAAGATAGAATAGAATTGTTCAAAAACTTTATTCATAATAAATAAGGATAGAAATAGAGTTGTATTGCATGAATACCTCTTCTAATGAAATTAGTGACACCAATTGGGTCCCATATCGAGAACTAATTATTAATCAAATTAATACTTTTAATTTAATGATCAAATCTCTATCCGACCAACTGTTCATAAAAGCTCTTCCATAATATGAGATTAATTATTTATAAACAACATCTTACATTCAGTTCCCTCATGTATCATTTATTTTAGTGAACTCTTTTGAGCAGGACAATTCACCTATTTGCTCATTCCTAAATTACAATTTCCATGAACATAAATAAAAGTTATTTTGAAATATCAAAATATTTTATTTTTATAAGAAAATAAGTTTTAAAAAATATTTTTCAAAACCACATGTCGGCAGGAATTTATTAACTTCATGGGAATGCATAATAAATTAACTCATCATGATAAACATACTGGATCTTATCTAGATATCCATCAATTCCCTAAAAAAATTTAGCAACCTAATATTTCAGGTTGTGTAGCGCTTGCTAAATAAGTTTAACCATCACATCAAAGCGTGCTAAATTATCAAATCAAAAATGACAATATCATCAAGTCAAGGGACCACGTAACAATTTAAATTTCCTATATCTTAGGTGACTCGTCCTAGAGAATTTAAATGCGGTCTAGTGCTACACACATCACAATGCCTAAAGAAAATACTTTGTAAAGAACTTATCGGAAAGTCATACTTTTAATCATGACATTAAAATATCATTCTTAATGAGTAATATGTCATCAACAGGCAATGCTAGGAATATAATGAAATTATTTTATTGTTTCTTATATACACAAGATTGCTTTTTAAGGATTTGATCAAAATCAATTTCCTTAATCATTTCATCAAAATGAATGTTTTAATTATCCGAAGCTTGATTAAGTTCATAACTTGATTGATTCAATTAATCTATCTTATCTTCTTGAATTTTACATACTTGATTCTATAATTTCTATATGTAAATATATTCTTTAAGATATCCATTAAAAAAGGTTATTACATTTATAAATATCTTATATCCATAACATGCTGAAACGACTAAATGGATCCTTATGAACTATAGTATTAAAATTGGAGAGAAGGTTTTTTCAAAAATGGATAACTATTTGTCATCAAGTGTGACATCAACTCACTCACATGAAATCATGTCCAACATGATCTTTGTGTAAGTTTTTAGATTTTTATTATCCTTGTTACTTTCCATCAAATATGTTTTAATAAGGTTACTGTACTATACTAGTAGATGAAAATCCTATTTGATCTTCTAATTGTAATCAGTGTTTTCAATAATAAATTTAGTAAGTAAATCTCTATTTACTTTATTACTTATAGCTCCTATTGAATTCATAGAATCTTCAACTCATTTGAAGTTTTAATTGTATGAAAACTACACTAGGATTATCAATATAGTTGTAGGCATAGAAAATTGCCTATAAGTCTCTGAACGTGACTCATGACGATGGATTGACGATTGACGAGCCATCCAACGATGCAACGGTGAACCGTTGACGATGTAACCATGATGCAAACACATGAAGTGAGTCAGAGAGGTGTGCAAGATAGCAAAGCGACGAATCGTGGAATAAATCCAACTACAAAGCTTCGGATTAATGAATATCGATAGGACTAAACCAACCGTACCCAGAAAATGATGAAACAAAGCTAGGCTAGGTGGCTCGGTGGCTGAGCCACCAATTGGTGGCTTGGCCAAAACCGAGCCACCAATTGGTGGTGGCTCAGCCAAAATCGAGCCACCAATTGGTGGCTCAGTGGCTGAGCCACCATTTGGTGACTCGGCCAAGAACCGAGTCACCAACTGGTGGCTCGGTGACCGAGCCACCAACTGGTGGCTCAGTAGCCTAGCCACCAATTGGTGGCTAGGCGTAGATCTGACCCAGATCTGACCCGTTACCGGCTTCTGAAGCCCATAAATATGAGGAGGGGGCTCATTTTCTCTGATCTAGACTTTTGGCAATAGGGGGAGGCTCTGTCAAATTCTAGAGCGATCTACACTTAGATCTATGAATTCTAGATCTGAGATCTCGGCGAGCCTGTCAATGCATAAAGCGAATAAGCTCAAGAGATCACCGGATCAGATCTACACGTGATTCCTCCGGATCAAACTTGGTTTTGATCCTGAAAAGAGTAGTGACTTCACTTGGTCGATTTCACTCACTTCAGGTAATTAGTTCCTTCATGAAATAATCCCCTCGATCGTGTAGATCTCAGATCTTACACCAGGATCCGATCACGCAGCGGTCCACGGATAAACCTCAACACCGGTAAAGATCGCACGCAAGTAGGATCCCGATAAACAAAGTCTTGCATTTGTTATGAGGAAGAAGTTGTAATTTTTATTCTTTTGATTTTCATTGTAATCGAGTCTTATAAAAAGACGAACTTTTTTGAATTCATTTGTAAACGCATAAAGCTGTAATGAGTTCATCATCAATGAGAATCAAACCGACTTTTCCCACGAACAAGCTAGTAACCACAATGGGAGCTAATGATCTCGCTGACGAGATCATTGTGCCGCAACCGTGAATTGTGATCCCAGTCGTAGAGGAGGTTGAATATGAGTTCGACCAACAAAAGTCTAAGGAGTACTTGTCATCCTCGTCCAGATCATCCTCTCCCCGCAAGTCTAGGAAGATCTCTACTGCAGTGAAGATCCGCTGGTCCTCGGATACGGAATCACAAAGTGAGGATCCCAGCCTCGCTGCTACCAAAGTTGTAGATCTGAACTCCTCTTTGTAGGAGATAACCATCGATGGTGTGCCGACTCTCTCAAAGAGAGCCCGCCAAAGGTGACGCCAATGCCTGGTGAAGCAGTTCGCCAAGGCCCTAGAATCGACGGACGGGATCCGCTATGAGATGGATCTCAAGTCTAAAAGCGGTCAAAGACCTCAACAACGGGTGATTGACAGTTCTTCCAAACCGTCAATGAGTGAATGGGTGCGAATCAAACAGAATTGTTCAACGCTCGAGGAGCGCATCTAAAAGCACCATGCACTGCTTGCGCACGCATGGGCTTTAGTTCAAGAGGCCTAAAAATTGAAGAAGGAAGAAGCTGCCAAGAAGCCACCAATGATGCGCTAAGTTTGGAGGCTGAAATCCTGAACGACAGTCCAGACAAGGTCAGAAACGTCAACTAAAAACAAACCACCTCCGGCGATCTTATCCAAATCTCCGACTATATTTGTTCCCGCTTCAATCGATCCTGTCAGCTTACCAAGAACTAAGAAGACAGTATTAGAGCGCCTCGGTCTATTGCACGATGACCGAGGCAAAATCCCAGTCAAGGAACATTTGGGCCCGTTAAAGAGGTCCCGAACAACTCACAGTACTAGGGGTCGCATCCACCATGACAAGAAGGGTCCGGCAACTGCTCGCACCGGGGGAAGTTCAAGAGTCCGTCAAAAGTTCACGTCCGCAAAGGCTAACATCAAGATGAGTCACTTTTGGAAGTTTTGATAACACGGTCTGTCCTCAGAAAGGAACGTTTTCGTCTAATGATGATGATGTTATACCTGAGAAGTCGTACCAACACACAATGGGTTGTTCTAGCATTCATTTCGATGAGTTGTACTACCGTGCTGGGGGTACGAGTAAATCTCAAAAAAAGAGTTTCCCAGAGTCGAATACACATTGTCTGTGTTCCAAGCTGATCAGGGCGGTCTTATCGGAGTGTAATTGCACTAAGACAGCTCCGGAGAAGGTGTCGGTCTTGGATTGGCTTGGCACTGAAATGCCAAAACCCAGGTCGAGGCTCTTCCACCGAAGAAGGCCGGTCTCTCAAGGTGAATAATTGCTAAGAGTCACTATCAACATGGCTAGCAAAGGGACGTCGTCACATGCCATTCCCAGTGCATCTCAACGAATAACTCGGTTACGGTCTACGGCTATCAGACGACCTAATTATGGTAAAGTGTGGATGAGGTTACCCTCAGATGACGAAGTGTCAGACACTGGCTCCACAATTGCTTCCGATAATATAGTTTCTAGTGAGGGACAACCCTGTGATGCACTCATGATCAGTACAGAATAGGTGGCCAAAATGCTTGAAGAGGCTATGGCCAAACAAAAGGAGAATTTCAAGTTTGAGATGGAGATGGCCATGTAGCAAATGAGAGAGATGCATGACCAGCAAATCCAAGCACTAACGAATCACTAGGGTGAATCAAGTCGTCACAATAACGTCAACCAAATCGACAGTGACACAGACAGGGAGGAAGGCTGTAATGTCGATAATCCTCTTGATGAACGAAATGCGAGGATAGCCTCGAGAACACTAGCGGTAACGTCCTCATCCCTGAGAATGAGAAGATAAAGGATCTCGAGAGTAAAATCAACACTTTGATTTCTGCCCAAGAGGTAAGGAACACAGGTATACCGTGTCCGTACCCAAGGGAGTGGGAATCAATCCCATATCCGGCAAAGTTTAACCTAATAAACTTTACGTCGTTCGACGGGAAGGGTTCACCCACTCAACATTTGATCTACTTCAAGTCCCACCTGAGGGTTATTTCCCGTAATGAGCCCTTGATGGTTCGGTGATTTGTTGGCACTCTTTGGGGAGCTACCTTCGATTGGTACCGCCGTCTCAAACTGGGGAGCGTTAACAGTTGGGACGACATGGAGACCATGTTCCTCACCAATTTCTTCGATGACGATACTAAGATATCCATCAAAATATTGTTGGATGAAAAATAGAAGGACGGAGAGATGGTAGACAACTTTGTCAAGAGGTTCCGAAACAAGGCAATGAATTGTCAGGATCCGGTAACTGAAGAGTTCATTCTCCAGACCTACCACAACAACCTTTTATTAGATGTGCTGAAAGCAATGGGAACAGCGCCGTCCAAGACATGGAAGGACCTGAAGGTGTGTTGGGAGCAAGCCTAGCGATTCCTTAAGAGGAAAAAGGCAGAAAGAGGCCAGCAAGTGGCAGATGATCCCAAACAAAATTTCATCCCACGCGGCAAAGTGAAGGAGCAGGCAAAAGTAGTGGTCGTGAACCAAACATTCTAGATATAGCCATAGCAACAACCGTAATAGCGAGCGCGGTAACAATTGCAGCCCCAATGGCAGCAAAGAACTCAACAACAGAAGCCTTCCGCTATAAGGCTCTCCAAAGTCTATTCTTCAAGGAAAACGAGTTTCCCGGTATGTTCAAGTACCTCGTAGAGAACAATAAGATCCAGCTGCTACCGATCGTGAATCAAAAGGAGGCAAATAAGGTCACAGATCTGAAGTACTGTGCATTTCACAGAGTGGTGCACCACCCAACAAGGTCGTGCTATCTTAAGGATAAGATCCAAGCCTTGATCGATGTAGGGTTCATTACCCCAAGGCCGTTCAAAGAAAAGAAAGTGGGGGCAAACACAATATCCATTAGCTTCGGATCAGTGCCTTTAACTTGGTTTCAACTAGAGCCCGTCGTCAAAGTGGGGATGAAGACGGTGAATAATGATCCTCACGGGCAACGAGAAAAGGGGCTTGTGTCACATACCACCTCAAAGGGAAAAATTCTTTGGGTCCACCCTGACTTGCTCGAAGATGATCAGTGGGCGGCCTCTTCATCTAAGAAAAAATTAAAAGGCAAGGGGAAACTATGTCATGCCACTTCAACAATCCTAGAGGAGAATGATGAATAGATGATGACATTCTAGCTTTCTGACAAGGAACATGATGTCTTCGCCACCAGGAGCAGACACGAGTACAAATACAAGTATCCTGAAGCTTCTAATTCAAATGTTAGGACACTGATAGAGTTAGGAGTGGCGGTGACTCTTCCCACACGTGCTGAAAAAGCACAGAAGCAGGCGATCGCCAAGGAGGACATTGCCAAACTGAAGGAGAAGCAATCCCAACATCAGATGGTTCAAGCCCTGAAGCAGTCTCAATTGAAGCAGTCTCGATTCAATCGTCTGATTGGAAGGGACAAACCGGGAAGTTCGAGCTCCCCGTATCGCTTCGATGTTATGGCCCAATTAGCTAATATCCTAGCGAGGATAACCCTCTATGAGCTGCTACGGTTGTCAAAAGAGACCAGAGAGGCCCTTCAGGAAACCCTGGCTGAGTCCGAGATGTTCCTCACTTAGATCAAGTCAAGTCCCGAAGAGCCAGAGTATTCAGCCCAGCAATGCAACCTTACAACCAAGCACTTCCCCTGCATCAATTTTACCAAGTAAGACATGTAGATGAAGAATTCAAAGCATGACAAGCCGCTATATTTTACTGGGTACATTAGCTCTAGCGAAGTTAATTGGATCTAAGTTGATTCAGGTTCCGCTGTGAGTATCATGCCCCTCCGCCTGATGTACAGCCTCGGGATTCTTGCCAGTAAGCTGGCGTCTACAAGCACGATGATTTATGGATTTAATACCAGTGGGTCTCGGCCGCTAGGTAAAATCCGGGTAAAATGCCAGATGGGAGATTTGAAGTCTGCAGTCACATGCTATGTGATTGATGCAGAGACTTCCTATAACTTATTATTGGGTGATCTATAATAATGTTATAGTTCCCTCCACTCTTCATCATTGTTTAAAATATGTTGACATGAATAATGAAGTCAAGACGGTGGTCTCGGATAAGCAACTGTTTAAGGGGTTAGAGAATTCCTTTACTGACTCCCTCCTTTACGGTAACGAGTCTGATACTGAATCATCAGTCCAAGGCACGGACAGCAGTGAGTAAGCTGATACCGAAGCAGGGCTTGATTACAATGGTGGTTTTGTCATTAATGACATTGTACCCTTTGTAATCAATCTTGACGATGAAGAATCGTTGGATGATAGTTGTAATTAGCAACTTGCCAACAATAAAATAAATGATGATTTAGAGTACTCGTTGTCTCTTACTGATGTGATGAAAGAGTTGTACGATGACCCTGAGTTGCACATGCTGATTCGGTAGTCTTGTGTAACGCAGAAGCATATCCAGGACTCTTCCGGGATAACATTCGTCATTCCGGGTAGAACAAGTGACGAAAAAGACTTGGTCTACTGTAAAGCAGATGCGATTCCAACACTAGACCACTTTCTGAATGAGGATGTTAATGACAATGAGCTTGGCTCTCATCTGTTCAGATATAGTCCAGAAGCGCAGAGCCTCATGAAAAGATAGGGGTATGGCTTTGCACAAGGAGAGGGTCTATATTTCGGACGAGGTCCTCAAGACCCACCCAAAGCTGCACACGTCCCAAAAGAGAAACTCGATAATTACTATAGATTCAGGAGAGGATTGATGTATGTATCCTCTTCAAAAGATGAATGTTGTTGGTTGATCGATAACCAATTATCCGATACGGGAGATGGATATTCATCTGACCCTGCCTGGGATCCTAACATCAACCTCGGTGAAGTGTTCAAGGGTCTGATGTCGAATATGACAACAGCCGACCCCACCACGATGGAGGATGATGAGGAGATACCAACATGGGAAGACCCGTGGATCTATCACCTCAATGTGCAATATGGAGACCGGTTCGAGCGAAGAGAACCCCCCACTGAGGATGAAGTAGTCCAGGTCAATATGGGTGACAAAGTACACCCTAAGCCCATATTCATTAGCAACAGTCTCGCCCCAGAAGAGAAAGAAGAGTTGATTGCTCTCGTCAGGGATATATTGACGTTTTCACTTGGAACTATGAGAACATGCCTGGACTCGACCCAAATGTGGCGACACACTGCCTCAATATTAAGATAAATGCCAAACCCGTCAAGCAACAGTAGAGATGGTTTTGTCTGCAGATTATGAAAGCAATCATAGTGGAAGTGAAAAGGCTTAGAGAATCGGGTTTTATTAGAGAAGAATAGCATCCAGATTGGGTGGCGAATATTGTCTCGGTCTTGAAGAAGAATGGGACGATCAGAATCTGCATGGATTACAAAGATCTGAACGCTGCATGCCTAAAAGGTGACTTTCCCCTTCCAATCACCGACGTCATCATTGACAATACGTGTGGATTCGAGAGAATGTCCATCATGGACTGTTTTTCAGGTTATAATCAAATCAAGATGTACCCAGATGATGAAAAACACACGGCATTCAGAACTCCCCTCAGTGTTTTTTGCTACACGATCATGCCATTCAGCCTGAAGAATGCAGGTGCCACGTACCAGTGAGCGATGACAAAGATTTTCTAGAAACATCTTTGGAAAACGGTCGAGTGCTACATCGATGACTTTGTCGTGAAGAGTCACAAGAAAAATGACCACATCAAAGACCTGAGGACAGTGTTTGACCTCATGCGAGCTCATCAGTTAAAGATGAACCCTACCAAGTCCTTCCTTGGAATGTCTAGCAGCAAATTCCTCTAATTCGTCATCACCACTATGGGCATTCATATTGACCCAGATAAAGTGAAGGCGATACATGAGTTACAACCACCGAAGAATCTAAGAGAACTCAGAGGATTACAGGGGTGATTAGCTTATATCCGACGATTCATATTAAACCTCTCTGGAAAATGCTGGCCATTCTCCAAGCTAATCAAGAAAGGCTTATCATTTGTCTGGGACGATGCCCGTCAAAAAGCATTCAAGGATATCAAAGCATATCTAGCAAATCCTCCTGTTCCCATTGCACCGCAGTCGGGTAAACCGTTCTTGATTTACACCAAGGCGACGAACCATTTGTTGAGTGCTTAACTTACGCAAGACGATGATAGTGGTCACGAACATGTAGTGTATTATATGAGCTGGACCTTAGTGGGTGCTGAATCTCGCTATCCGATGATCGAGAAGTAGCGCCTTGTGTTTGTTTTCACAATTTAAAAGATGCAGCACTACTGTTCTCGAGGAAAATAGTTGCGGATGACATTCTCATTAATCTGTAAAAGAACCTGTTACAAATTTATCTTTTGACAACAAAATTC
>JBAKGM010023179.1:0-24536 GCA_037177215.1 Asparagus racemosus
TGCCTTGAACTCATCCAGCACTTGTTCACATATCTTGATCATAATTTGATGTTTAAATCTGCATTGATATGTTAGTGTACAGTAATACACATAGTGAATATATAGTTATCATCAAAACAATATCTTAGGGACATAATATCCAATAGAAAGTAATGCAAGAAAATAAAGACATGAAAATAAATCTACTCTTCAAAGCAATAAATCTAATTCAAGAGGGTTCTAGCTTCACGAATATCTAACAACAAGAAAAGAAAATATTCCAAGAAATGAAAAGATAAAAGAGAAAGCTTACATTCCAAGAGGGTTCTAGCCTCTTGATGAAGGCAAATCTTCATCTTGATCTTTATCTTTCTCTTATCTTCATCCTCATGATCAAATAAAGAGAAGAAAAGAAAAATATGAAGAGGTGAAAAAATTCTTTTATTAATTGCAATAAAAAGTTATAAATTTAGAAGGTCTTCTCAATTAAGAGTAACGCACCTCTCCAAAAGGAGTTTTTACAAAATTTTTCACACTCAAACCCCTCACCCTCTACCCTTATTTATAGCCTACAGTAATGAAGGAGAACCCTTGGATGAAACTTGGCAACCAAGGAATTAAATATCGGCCTTTAAACCAATTCTGTTGTGAACCAATCGGTTGGCCGACTGATTGGTTTGCGCAGATTTAGTTTTTTTTAATTTCTTGACCCGATTTGTTCATGAATCCTTGAGCTTTCTTGAACCTTCTTTTGTCTTCATATTTAGGCTTCAATAAATGGTAGAAATTTAAGGAGTTTGAGTCTTTTGGGTTTTTATTTATTAATTATTCATTAACATGCAATATAAGATAAAACACGTTTATTAGTGATATTTTTATTTAAATGAAATATATAATGAGGGTATAAAAAGTAATAAAAATGTGATTATCGGAAGTCAAAGACGTCTCATGTACCAGATCTTGAGGAAACTTTCTATGTCCTCTGACATTTCCACATGAAGCTCAACCTAGCCAATTGTGCCTTTAGTGTAAAACTGGGCAAATTTCTTAGGTTCATGATTACCCAACGGGGCATTGAGATTAACACCAAGATGATAACCACCATAAAGCAAATGCTCGAGCCTCACACCTTGAAGGACGTCCAGAAGTTGAACGGCAAGATAGCTGCATTGGGCGGCTTCCTTTCAAAATCTATCAAAAGAAGCCTCACATTCCTCAAAACTTTGAGAGGAAGCAGGGAATTGAAGGAAGGTATCGGCTGGATGGCAGACTGTAGTGAGGCCTTCAATGACTTCAAGAGATATTTGAGCACCAAACATTTGTTGAGCCTCCCCAGAGAAAGAGAAACCTTATACCTCCATTTAGCAATCTCACAAGAGGCAATAAGCTCTGTCCTGATACAAGAGGAAGATAATGCACAAAGGCTGATATATTATGTCAACCGGATCCTGAAGGTGCCGAACTCAACTACACTCTCATCGAGAAGGCCTCCTTCACTCCATAATTACGGCCAGGAGGCTTTGCCCCTACTTTCAAGCTCATACTGTAGTGGTGCAGACAAACCTACCCTTGAAGAAAGCACTTGACAGTCCTACCGGGTCGGGATGAATGATCAACTAGTTAGTCGAGCTCAATGAATATGATATACTATTTGAGCCTAGGAAGATCATAACATCTCAAGCTTTGGCTGACTTCTTAATAGAGTCGTTCGCAGCGGACGACGATCCATCTCCACTCATACTGGTCCTCCCACTAGAATCTTCGACCCACAAGATGACCAAGGCGCTTCCTTCTCAGAAACACCATACTCCCGAACATGATCTGTTTGAGTTCACTTTGTGGCAGTTATTGAAGGTGGACAGATCCTCTAGAGAAGAAGGCAGCGGAGTTGGAGTAGTCCTACGTAGCCCTGATGGATCCACACATGAATACTCCATCGCTTTTGAGTTTCCAGTCTCAAACAACGAGGCCGAGTATGAACCCCTCTTGGCAGGACTCCGAGATGCCCTAGCAATTGAGGTTGAATTTATCTACATCCTAGCTAACTCCTAACTTGTCGTCTACCAAGTAAGAGGAGATTATGATGCCAAAGACTCAAGGATAGTCCAGTATTTAAAGATGGTCAAAAACCTCTTGAGCAACATCAAAGATTTAGAATCACCCAAGTATCCTGCACCCTCAACGATCGGGCAGATGCCTTGGCCAAGCTCGGGTTATCTAGCTTAGGAAATAGTCAAGGACCTGTGTATACAGACTCCCTCAAGAGTCCCAGCATCACTGAAGCTTCAAACAACTCAATCATGCAGACTGAAGCATCAACAGAACCATGTTGCATGGAGCCACTCATCCGATATCTGACAGGGGGATCTCACCAAAGAATACTACTAAAGCAAGGAGTCTAGAAAGGAATGCTCAAAGATATCTTATGATTGATAACTAGCTTTATCGAATCTCATACTCCTACAGTAGTGTAGGGCCCTATCTCTGATATCTTCAGCCAACAGAGGCCAGTTATATTCTGAAGGAGATCCATGAGGGAACTTGCGTGAATCACCTAGGAGTAAGGAATCTCGTCCAGAAGGCGATTTGACAAGGCTACTACTGTCCTACCATCCTAACCGATTCCAAAAGTCTCGTCTCCAAATGTAAGACCTACCCGTTCTTCTCAAATGTACCAGTTATATTTTGAAGGAGATCCATGAGGGAACTTGCGTGAAACACCTAGGAGTAAGGAATCTCATCCAGAAGGCAATTCAACAAGGCTACTATTGTCCTACCATCCTAACCGAGTCCAAAAGACTCGTCTCTAAATGTAAGACCTAACAGTTCTTCTCAAATGTACCAAGAGCTTCAACAACTAAGCTCACTCTCATCAAAAGCCCAATTGCTTTTGCTCAATGGGGACTGGATCTATTGGTGCCTCTCCTAATAGCTTCAAAGCAATAGAAGTTTTTGATAGTTACTATAGACCATTTCACAAAGTGGATAGAAGCTGAGCCCTTGGCCAAAATCGGCAAGAGTAACACCATTAATTTTGTTTAGAAATCAATCGTATGAAGATTTAGAGTTCCCACTTCATTCATCACCGACAATGGCACTCAATTCGATAGCAAAGGCGTCCATAGCTTCTGTGAAGAATGGAAAATACAGCTCAAATTCACTTTAGTTGCACACCCAAAATGCAACGGGCTTGCAGAAGCCGCTAACAAGTGCATACGTCAAGCTCTGAACAAGAAGGTGGACAAGGTGGTTGGAAACAAGGTCAAAGAGCTACTTAGAATTTTGTGGTCATATCGAACCACCCACAAAACTCCATAGGGAAATCCCCATTCCAGCTAGCATATAGAGTCGAAACGGTCGTCCTGGTGGAAGTCGGCATACCAACCATCCAACTACAACATTTCAACGAAGATTTGAATTCGACTGGACTTCAAGTCGGACTCGACCTTATTGATGAAGTTTGAGAAAATTCTCCCAGATCACAAGTAATCAATCAGTAGCGCATCGCCCGACACTACAACAGCAAGGTTCGACCTTAAAGATTCAGTGTTGGCAATCTCATCCTTTGGAGGGCAATTTTCAATAGAGGCACCAAGCATGATAAATTGGCCGCCAACTAGGAAGGACCGTACACAGTCATCGAGGAACTACATCCTGACACTTATTGACTGCAAAGTGCTAATAGAAAAATCTTACAGCTCCCTTAGAACATAGAACATCTCAAGAAATACTTCTAGTAATTATAATTATAAGATTCTCATATGGTATAAATATTTTTTGATAATCTTATTATGCTATGCTTTTGTAGTACTTAAAAGATCTTGGTATCCTTTAGGAATAAAACTAAGGCATGTCATCGACTCGGTCGACGTCAACTCAGAAGGCCTTAGTATCCTTTCGAAATAAAATCAAAGCACGTCATTAACTTGGTCAACTTCAACTCAAAAGACCTTGGTATCACTTCGGAATAAAACCAAGGCACGTTATTAACTCGGTTGACTTCAACTCGAAAGACCTTATTATCCTTTTAGAATAAAACCAAGACACGTCATCTACTCAGTTGACTTCAATTCAAAACACCTTGGTATCATTTCAGAATAAAACCAAGGCACGACAACGACTCAGTCAATCTCGACTCATAAGACCTTGGTATCCTATCATAATAAAACCAAGGCAAGAAGCCAACGCATCTCAGTTACAAATCTCAAATGAGATAAACTATAGAAAAATACATATGCGTAATCAAAAAAGGTACACAGATCGAATCAGCAAAAGTGCATCTTTTTTATTCATATGCCAAAATATTTACAATACAAGGAATATTTACATCACAAAGATGTAAAAAAAGAAGAAGATACATTTGCCCTCAAGGGTTGGACTTGGAGCAGACATGGGACATGAAGATTGATCGACACTGGGACCAGGAGCAGAAGTTAAGTGTGGAGGGGTAGCAGCAGTTGAAGATTGAATGGCTAGCCTACCTATCTTTAGCCGAGCCCTCACGCATACCTTGGGCTGACTCCTCGCCCTCATCATCTCCATTGTTGACATCCAAGATCGGCCCCCCTCCCCATGTCTCTATCTCCCTAAGAGCGTCGAGGTAAGTGGCGACTCGGGGAGGATAGCGAAACTACCCATGATCAACCTTGAAATCAGTTAGAAGTTGCATCTTGAAGTACTCGAAGCCAGCCTTGCAAGCTAGGGCCACCTACACCCTCCTGAGAGTGCTGTTGTGATAGTTTTCAACAACCTCAACCTAGTGGGCCTTGGACGCTAGATGATTGAGGTGGCCCTACAGTGCCTGTATCTCGGCGAGAGATGACTCTCGTTGTCTCTTAGCCTCTAATGCCACTCGGGCCACTTCCTTAGCCTCATGTGCAGCCACCTCCTCCTTCAGCTGGTCCCACAAGGCCTCAACGTTTTGGTGAGCCAGCCAAGCCCGCTCAAAGCTACAATGCTCTCCCGCCACTCGACCTCGACCTCTTCCTTCAGGTATCTCATCGTATCGTCCCGCTCATGAAGCTCGTGCTAGAGATGACCGATGTCCTAAAGCTTGTTGATCTTAGTCGACTGCTTGCTATTCGATGCCTTCAGGCCCGTGACCATCTCGTCCCGCATCTCCAACTCCCTGTGCCATTTTCCTTCATCCCTCCTCCAAGCCACCAGTTCGTCCTCCTTAGCGGCCAGCTTTAGACTAGCTGCCTCACGGGCTGCCTTCTTAGCTTCCAGCTTCTCCTGGAGCTTAAAGCAGACCCCATAAAAGAGTAGAGATATATATGGGCATGGTGGTAGGGACATGGTGAGATCACAGCGGTTGACTTGATTATTAGTGACCAAGTAAGGTTGACTCTGGAGTTCAAGACAACCGCTCGAGAATCGAAGTGCCACCCCTCAACTGGTATGCCATCTGTGCTCGTAGAACTAGATGACACCGATGCATGATCTCCCATGGTGTTAGAACATCACATCGACAGCGACCTACTAATAGCCCCTCATAAATGCGTGTTGAATCCCTAACATGCGACTATTCAATTTCACTCAAAATTAGCCACCCAAGTTCGAGTGAAAGGGGCCAATGTTATATCATAGAGATGGCTAAGTGTTAATCCTCTCCGAGGAGCCGACACATGTCCCATATCAACTAAACATTAGATCGACTTCGCTCTAAGCAGGATGACTCGAACAGTATCGACAGTCAATCCTTCCTAAGTGGGGTTGAGTTGAAAGGCGTCCTTACTTAAAACTCACTATTAGAGTTGACCCTCCTCCCCTTCACCCTGCAAGGCTGGGTCGAGAACTTTTGAATCCAAGATGGCTGAATAAAAAGGCATTATTTATCAGCCCACTCACAACACCGGGATGAAAGGCATCATTCGTCGACCCTCTCACAAAGTCAAGTCAAGAGTCCTCGAATCACCTGTGGACAGTCGATCACCATCACATTGAATACATGGTTAGAATCATCATTGCTCCAGCCTCAAAATTCTTTGTGACTCATCGAACCTCGTCAGCACCATGCATCTCTCATCACCATCACATTAAACACATAGGTGACTCATCCCCTCTGTAGCCAACACCTATAAAATATATGTCGACTGAGCCACTGCTTAGACTTTGACAAAATTACACAATTGCCCCCTAGGATCTGCTATAAAGAAGAGATGCTGTCTACTGCATATGGTAAGCAATCTTCTGCCAATAAACACCTTATACTCACACTTCTTCTCCACTCAAGCTGATCGCTGACTTCATCATCAGAGGAATCACTAGAGATCCCATCTCCGACCCACTCACGTGTTATTTTTGTATGCAGGATTGAATCCTCTGTACCATAACCAACCATCAAAGAAGATTGAGGAACCCTAACACACTATAAAAGCTACACTTAACCCATTGTTTGGTAATTGACATCAACACTTTTGAAATATAAGGACCCAGATTGTCCTATAATTTTATAAAATATAGGAAATACTATTATTAATAAGATAGTCTTAGACTTAGGGGCTAGTGTCAACCTTCTTCCATATTTGTTCCACCAATAACTTGGAGTAGGAAAGTTAAAACCAACTAGTTTGCAACTAGCTGATATATCCATGAAGATACCAAAGAGAGAGATAGAGGATGTCCTGATTGAGGTAAGTGGAGTTGATTTCGTAGTCATATTTGCACAACCTATTTCTAATCTCAAAGGTTAGGTACGAATCAATTTAGGAAGATCAATCTTAGCCATTCCAAGTACTCTGATCAACTGTAGTATGAATCAGTTGAAGCTGCCTTTTAGGAATAGGATTGCATATCTCAACATCTTCAATATAGAAAAACCAAGTAAGTGATCCATCATATCAACCACTAGAAGTGAATTTCATTCAGGATATGTCTAGCGAACAGTTAAAGAAAGAGTTTGAGTCAGACCTTAGCCTAATTGACCTGAATTTTGAAAAACTTTATGATGAGGAGATCAGATTCATAGATGAGGTAGAATCAGAATAAGTCTTTAAGAAGAAAAGCATTGAATTAGACATAAGTTTCAATGATATTAGCTTTAAATAACTCTTTGTTGATGAACTTAAGTTCCTAGAACATATGGAATAACCAGTCAATCATGCCTCAACCATGAACCTTGGATTTGAGAAATTTTTAATGAAGAGCTAGTTTTGTTAGGGCAAACTTTTATTCATATGGAAACTGAGTTCAAATCTGAGATTAACTTTCTCATTAATTGGCATCGAAAAATCAAGGTGCATGATTTGACAGATGACCCTCTACCAAACCTACCATCAAATGCTACAAAAAAATTATATTAAAAATCTCAGAGAGTACAAAATTCAAGTACTTAATAGAATTTACCACTTTAGACTTCTTTAAAATTTGAGATAGAGTTTTCAGCAATAAGGTAGAAACTGATGTGGAATGTGAGCTTTTTATTTTCAATCCTTTATTTCGCATCTTTGTTTCAGATTGCATCAAGGACAATGCAAAAATATATATTAATAATAAGAATAAGAATAAGAATAATAAAGAATTTTTTTTGCTTTTCTCTTGTGTGGAGAGCTTCTTTTTCTTTCGTTAGAAAAAGGTAACTTGTTATAAAAAAAGAAAAAAATAAGAAAAAAGTAGAAAAAATATTTGAAGCAACGAGTTAACATATTCTTTTCAGAATTTCAAATATAAGTTTCTAACTTAGTCTTGGATTTGTATAAGTATAATGAAATGACTTTCTAAGAGATTCACTTTAGAGTCATGTATAAAAATATTTTCTTGAGTAAAAACTGTTTAATTAGGTTATTTAAAGATGTCAAGTGAGTTAATTCAATTTTGACTTCTTCAATTTGGTAAGTTGATTGAATTTTATGGGTATATTCACTATAAACCCTCACGAGATTATAACTCATCCTCTAGGTTAACTTAGGGGGGTTTAAAGGCTTGTTGTATGCACTAAATACAGCCGCGATTTCTTACGATAGTGAGTAAAAAAATTATTTCTTTCTTTGTTATTTTCTTTTACTGTTAGAGGATTAACAAAGTTAAAGGCTGGGATATGCGATTAGCATATTCTATTGCATTTTTATACCCCTATTTCATATAAAAGTTTATGCAAATACATCATTAATATTGTAAGTGTATTTTATTTTGTAGGAAATCAATAAATTGAGGAGAAAAAAGAAAATAAGAGGTAAAAGGAGCCCCAAAAGAAGCTGAACTCAAGAAGCCCAAAAGATTCCAAGTGAAAGTCAAGAGAATCCTAAGAAAAATTGGAGCAAAAATGACCAAGATAGCTTATTGATGAGGCGTATTGATGTGTTTCAAATGGAAGTGTGCATGATGATTTTGTTTGATTTAGCTGTGAATCATATTTAGTTATTTGTCTTTCTATTACGCATCTAATAGATCAAGTTTGAGTCAAATCAGAGTTGTAGGATTCAAGGTATAGCCATTTCAATGATCAACAGGCTACCGACCCACCAATCATCAACAGGCTACCAGCACCGCAACTCCTGATGCTAGCTTCAACTAGCCCTTCCGTCACCGTGTCTCTAAGCTTGGGGACGGTATGTGGGAGGAGGTCAAGGCAGCGTTGATTGGGGATACTGCTAGCGGCGAATCTCACAGGGAGCTAGATCCAGAGGGCGGTTGCTTCATAGCTCAGAGACCTCTTGATAAGGAGAGCTCTGTCTTAGAGTCGACCGCAGCCTAGATCTGGGTGATGGAGCAATTTCTCCTCTCAAGGTATGTGGAGATGCTACACGCCTTGCCGAGCGTGGATTTGCATCTGGCTATCAAGAGCTACTTCTTACGAGGAGCCCTACTCGAGCATGAGCTCTTCTCCTAGCTGTCCTATGTGCATAAGCTTCCTGCCAACTTTGAAGAGAAGCTGGCTGAGGTGAGAAGGGCTAGGGAGACGGCCGAGAAGAGGGTTACGACATTGGAGGCTGAACTGAGCCGCAATGACGACAAGTGACGTCGAGAGCTTAAAATGAAGGATGACCTGATCAAGGGGTATAAAATCCATCGCGCCAAGCAGTTAGCTTCCATAGAGAAGCTTAAGAAGGAGATGGCCAAGCTCAAGGAGGGTGTAGGCCATCTTGAGAAAGAAGTCACCAAGCGGAATGCCCAAATTATGTACTTGGAGGAGGAGGTCGACTTAGAGAAGCGACACAGGCTCGAGGCTTAGGAGCGCGCTAGGTCAGAATGGTTGGCAGCCGACCACGTGAAGCTTGATCTCAAGGAGGCGCTGGCGGCCCACGAGAAGACCCAGGCTACCATGCAAGCTCTAAAGGCTCACATCACTTCTTTGGATTCAGAGACGTTCAAGACGAAGGTGATAGAAGAATATCACCATAGCGCCTTGGGCAAAGTCGAAGTGGCGTTGGCTTGCAAGCCCCGCTTCAACTATCTGGCGTCCCAACTTCCTCCTGGATCTCGACCTCTAACTGATAACAACTATCCTCCTCGAGTTTCTATTTGCCTTGATTTCTTAAGGGAGATTGAGATGGCTGGAAGGGGTGTGGCGTTAGAGGTGGATGAGGGAGAGGATGACGACCTAGGGGATGATCAAGAAGAGGCTACACCTACTGCTCCTCCTCCTGCTCCTCTAGCTGCTCCACGCGCTGCTCCACAAGCTCCAATAATTAGCATCAGCTCTAATAATTGGCATCAGCTCCAATCTGCCGAGTTCTACCCGTGACCCTAGTCTGGGAGTGTAATTCTTGTATCTTTTTTCTTTTTTCGTCAGCTTTTTGTAAATGATGTAAATTTTTGACAAAATGAATGAATATTAGTAGCTATTTGATATCACTCTATCCAATTGTTGTGGACCTTCGGTCTTTGTTGTTTTAGTTATCCAATTGTGGTTTAAATTCTTGTGAAAGACTATTAATGGTGATGAGTTAGTTTTGTATTTGACGCAAGTAGGTTTATGTGACAAGTGGAATGACTAGACCACCACTCGCTCGGTCAGCTCTGTACTTAGGTACGAATGACCAGTTCTCGAATGCATGTTTGTCGAACCATTAGGAAGGTCTCAGCATTTATTAAAGTCGATTGATTGGTCCTGAAGCTTTAACTTTGTTGGGGAAAAGGAGGCCCATGGTTTCTGAGTCGATGTGTCGACCATGTGGTTAGGTGCCTTGGCCTCAATGGGGACGCCAAGGTGCTTTAATGGGGGATCGACCGAGAGGTCGTTGTGCCTAGGTTTTACTCATGAAAATGATGCCAAGGGCTTTTCCACTATGATGAATGAGAGGTCAAGTGCCTTGGACTTAATGAGGACGCCAAGATCTTGCCTTTGAGGTCGACCAAAAGGTCATTGTGCCTTGGTTTTACTCATGAAAATGACGCCAAGGGCTTTATGGCTATGACGACCGAGAGGTCGAGTGCCTTGGACTTAATGAGGATGCCAAGGTCTTGCCTTTGAGGTCGACCAAAAGGTCATTGTGACTTGGTTTTACTCATGAAAATGACACCAAGGGCTTTTCAGCTATGATGACCGAGAGGTCGATGCCTTGATCTTAATGAGGATGCCAAGGTCTTGCCTTTGAAGTTGACCGAAAGGTTGCATTTGCATCCATTTGCTTCCTTTCAGAACCTGATCCACGTGCATTTCTGCCACCAAACATTTGGCCCAAAGTCTGGTGCAAATCACTTTCCCGAGTTAAAGGAGTGCTTGTGTTGTTCCTAGCCATCTAGTTATAAAGCAAACAAACAATATGTCAATGATAACTAAAAGCAACTCTAAAACTTACTTCTAAACGCTACTAACTATAAACATCTAAGCCTAGGACTTCTAAACCTAAGCTCTGATACCACAACTTGTCATGCCCCCAAAATGCACAGTTTATTTTGAGATGCATGACTACGGCAACATGTACAAAAAGTACATGCTAAGCTTGCGGTGCACTTCTATTTTACAAATAAATTTCACTTAAAAGAAACTTTATTTACATCTAGAAGTCTCAAAGCAAAACTACATCATGGTCACTCTAATGAGTCAAAGACTCTTATTACATAAGTATAGTAGCATGACTAGTATAACTATAAATTTTAGTATCAAGCACTCTAAAAGATTATTCTCATATTTCAAAGCTCCAAGGTACAGATAAAGCTATCTGATTTTCATCTGATAAAAAATTAAAAAACAACGGGGTGAGTTTACACTCAGTGGGCAGATAGCTTATCATTAGTGAATAAGACAAGTTTATGAAAATTTTTAATATTAAATATAAATAAGCTACTGTCAAAGATAACAATTTCAAAATCATATAATTTTCGAACAAGAGAAACTTTCATTAATAGCATGTGACAATGTCATAAAATAATATCTATAAAATTTAAGAAATAATATGAACGAGCACTAAATACTTTTAACTGTAAAATCTTACTTTGCAAACTTCCTCAGACATCACACTAAGACTACGAAATTTATAGCCCAGTAGTGGGAATACGCATCGAATCATTATGGGTCAACTCGGGGACAGAATGTTCCTAGCACTACCATAGGTTTCCCGAAGGCCACTTTACTTTTACCAAAAAGGCCACTTTAACATTGGTTGGTACATTCAATACCATATTGTAATCTTAAACAAATCACTTCACTCCATAGTAGACTTTTGAGGATTTTAAACATTTAAAAATAAATTATTTTCACTCAAAATATCACTTGCAATTTTCACTAGTACGAAAGGCAATATGACTGTTTAAACACTTTTGCAAACTTTTCTCATGTAAATTTCATAAAAATAGGACATTCATGAATCTAAACAAATAAATAAATTTTTTTGGTCAAATAGAACTCTTCAATAAATGCATTTGAATAGTGAATTTGAAATGACATAGTTTCAGTATTCTCATATACTAAATAATATTTATCTTGTAAAAGATAAATAGCTATTACGATCCAAATTTATTAACAATTACTATAAATGAACAGAATAATATGTCTGATTCACAATTTCTCTACACAAAAATAAAATTATTATTTTAATAATATATAATAGATTAAAATAACTAATGAAAAGAAATCTACTCGCCTTCAAAAAATCTGACAACAATTTGGAGAACCGTACTCCAAGAACCAACTCCTCAAGCAAACCTATAAGCATACAAGCATATAAATTTCTAATACTAAAGATTCTATACTCAAACTATTTTGGGTAGAAAACTAATATTTCTAGTTACTAGAGTGTTTTCTAAAATTTTATTCTTTATTCTTGAAACAAAATTTTGGACGTAATTGTGAACTTTCCTATGCTAAAGTTCTACTCGCAGGAACCTCTCTTTGTAATGTCTTGAACTTAAAACTAGTTTTGTACAACTTAATGTCTTATGAATAATGTTCTAGAACTACACTTTTGGACTGGAAATTAAATTTCAGAAACTCCAAAGGTTAAAGCAAAAAATCTCTATTTCTTCTCCAAATCACTTGCCCGTTCTCTGTTTTTCTCAAAATTCTTAAACCCATAAACTTGAATTGGGTTTAGTGGCCATGGTGGCCACGCCAGTGAAACCCATGACTACAGATGGTTGGAGGTCATCGGAAGTCACTGGGGACAACGCCGGCGGCCATAAAAGATTTTTTTTAAATTAATAATCATTCATAACTAAGGTGAAAAAAAACTGATCTTTTTGAAGCTCTGCCCCTCCTCCTTCCCCCTCTCTGATCTCAAAATTTCTCCCTTTTTCTCTTTTCATTTTTGTGTATGAGGCTATAAGGGATTCGATCACTATATATAGGGTTTTCAAAAACCATTGGAATTATGTAACTCCCATTCCTAATTAATATCATTTATTTGCTATATTGAAACCTTGATTGATTATTTCAGTTATTAGACCGTTGATTTTCTTTTTGTTTCCTTCATTATTTGTGGAAGAAGACGGATCTCTACAGTGATCAAGAAGTTTTCAACACTGCCAGCTTTAGACACAAACAACTATCATGATCAAAAAGTCTAACTTAGCTTAAGATGTGGCTTAGTTAACATGGAACTAGAGGCATGAAATCGTTTAAGAAATCAGGTACGTGGAAACATAATAAAGCATACACTCTTAAAGAAAGGTATTTAACTGCACATGTTAGTCGTATTGTGATACATTAAAAACGTGGATAATCTACAGTAAGGCAACTCTTCGTGTTAGTACGTATGGTCCCGGTATTAACATTTTTGTTAATGGCTACGAGGACCTCAGTATGCACTGATTGATCATTTTACTTGACTCTATTGCTGTAAAAAGGTGGTACAAATATCATACGTTTGCTTAGTTAACTGTGGGATTGAAGAAATGTGATGCATTTTATGAGACGATGCCGAATGGGATAATCAATGGCATTGAGCAAACGCAATCTTCACTTAGTAAGTTGTAAGCCCTAGGAAGCTTTGGATAGAATTCAACAGGGATGCATCGGGAAAATGACATTTTTGGTACTGGCCGATGAAGCTAGTTTTAATGAAGATTTGTCTATGTAAAGCTAGTTTTGATGAAGATTTGTCTATATATGTAGAGTTTTCTGCCATTCTTCTTGCATTTATATTGAAATGTGTAGTGAAAAATGAAAGAGAGAGCACTTTTCTTTTCCTAAAAAAGCTAAATATAAGTAAACCCTACTTTTTCAGTCTCAATTTTCTCCAATATCCAAATATTGCATTTAGAGCTCAAAATCAATAATGCAGGTCAATTCTTTCCTAGCCTACTTCTATTTAATGTTTATAAAATACGAAACTTTTATATTCATAAATTAATACATAAGATTATCAACAGCCCTTATAAAAATCATCGATAAGGTCTGAGTTCGCAAATTTAGTATTGAAAATTTAGTATTGAAAGAGTGATTAACAATATTTGTTATATTTTTATACCCTCATTACCTATAATTTTTAAATAATTTTATTTGCTACTAAATGCTTTTAATGCATTTTAAGGAAATAAAGGATTGAATGAAAAAGAGCTCAAATAAAATTATCTTAAGCCCAATTGAAGCTCAATTAAGTCCAAGAAAAGCCCAAGTAAAGCCTAAGAAAAATTGAAGCTAATATGACCATGATAGCTCATCATTAAAGGTGTTATAATGTATTTCAAGTGGAAGTGTACAGGACAATTTTATTTGATCCAGCTAAGAATCATACAATATTGTCCATCTTTCAATTACGAATCCAAGAATCAAGTTTGAGTCAAATCGGATTTGTTGAACTCAAAATAAGGTCATTTTAGTAAGCAATGGCAGAACCATACGTAAATAAAGCAAATCGATTAGTTTCCAACATAATTAAAAGAATTGCTGATTTTGATTTCTTGGAGCCCAAGGTTGATCCAAGGGCTGATATTGGTAGCTGTAGACTATAAATAGGAGTAGAGAGTGAGGATTAGAGATATATAGAAAATTTTGTAAAACTCCATTTTCAGAGAGAATAGCCTTTAATTAGGCCGACCAAATTGTAAACTTTAGTTTACAATAAAAAAATTCTTTTTTTTTAATTTTCTTCTTCTTCTCTTTTATTGATGAAGACTTGCTTCACAAGGGGGTAATCCTTAGCAATGTAAGTCTTCATTTTCCCTCTTTTATTTTCTTGTTTAGAATTGCATATTTAAGATTTAATTTCTTATTTTTTTTATTTCATACTTTCTAGTTTAGATTTTAATTTCTTGCTTTTTATTCATGCTTTGTAGTTTAGATTTTAAGTTCTTACTTTTTATTCTTGCTTTGTAGTTTAGATTTTTATTTTCTTTCTTTTTATCCGTACTTTATAATTTAGGATTTATTACTTTGATAATATGAGTAACTAATTTCTTTAGGATTTCTAGGATTAGATGAAACTAGTTTAATTTCCTTTTTGGTTTTTGAGTTGCTCTCTTTATGTATTTAAATGATCATGTTGGGATAATCAACTAGAATATTAATTGGTAGAAAAAAATATTAATTGGCTATACTTATCTTAAATGGTTTGATAGTTTATATTTTTTTCAATTCTAGAATTACTATCTAGTTACTTATGTCTATTCATAAATGGTAATATTGTTTGAATATATTTTTGATAGGTCATGAATGGTAATATTGCTTGAATATATTTTTGATAGGTTATGTTTGTTTTGAATCACTTGATAATCTATGCTTAAGAATTCTAAGTAATATGATAATTAAAAGAAAGTGATTCTTAAATCCAAGTAAGAATTAACCTGTGAATTCAATCCTACATTCCTTGTTTATTCACTTAATTTCCTCTATCTCTTTATTTGCTTCTTTTTTTTTGTTATACTCTCTTTCTTATTTTCTTTCATTTGTTTCTTTCATTTTCTTTTCTTATGTTTAGCCTTTTTTGCGATAATCACACCCGACCCAATCTCTACACGCACTCTCTTTTTTTCACATTTCAAGAATCACTTTAGGAGTTTTCTAATACATTCCTTCCTCGTGAGATCGACACTTGCATGCTACACACACTAATTGTGCACTTATGACATTTTATTTAGAACACATCAAAGAGCTACTCTGCTCTATTCACCTTCAAAAACAGTACAAGTTTCATGTTATAAGTGATGGTCAGTAACTTTTGAAAGGAAGTAGGAGGGCTAACAAACATTAAAAATTAAATTTTTATCTACCTACATCCTAAGATCCATACGTAGAAGAAGATTCAAGATAGATGATTACTTGAATCGTGCAGATAAGCAACAAAAACTTGTGTCCTCGGGAGATGTTGCACAGCAATATCAGCGACGCCTCTACTGGTATCCACACGAACTTGTTGGAACTCCGCTCCTAGGTGTGCTAGCACTTTGAAGACAGCGGCCTCTGGAGTTTACTCTCTCTCTCTCTCTCTCTCTCCCCCTCACGATTTTAGAAGATGGATTAGGGTTGATCCCAAAGGTCCATCTTATGCCCCCTTTTATAAGGCTGTGAGGCAGTTTCTCAAACCGGAAAGAGGTCGGGTTTGCAATCATACAGTTTCCCAAAAAGGTTTGTTCAAATCAAATCATATCTTTAAACCGTGATTGATCTTATCAATTGATTGTTAGGAGATAGGTTCATTGAACTTGGTCAGTATTTTTCTCAAACGTGATTGATCAAATCAATTCAGATCAATTAACTGAGATTTGTCAAATCATTTATTATCCGATTACTCGATTGAGATCAATTAACCGAGATTTGTCAAATCATTCATTATCTGATTACCTGATTGCCTCACATCTAATCATATCTATATATGACTTAATTTATGCGGGCTTTCTCAATAACGTTCCATTATGTTCTTGTGTGCGACCCATGAGGTTTACATGATGTTAGCAGTGGACCAAAATAATTTTCGGTCCACAAGTCATAAGCGGACCCTAGCAGGACATTATGACTACCCAAATTACGTAAACGTCATCTCAGATAAAACCTAGTTCACAATGGACATATGTCAGTCTCTTCATCACTAGATATCATGATTGAACTCAAGGTAGGAAACGTGTCACCCTTGTACAGTTCAACTTTTAATTTCTCTCACCTAAAATTAGACTGACTTCTTAATAGTTGACTATCAACTAATTAAGCATGGTCATGCACTTTCTCAGTCTATCTTCTTCGAGGGGCCCAGAGATATCATACTTATTTGAGAGGGACAAATTTCATCTTGACCGCTCACATCGCTCTGCATGATTCATAGCATACCCGACTAATACATTTATTGTTATCCAGTCAAGGAAAATGTTTGGTAACAACAAAGTATAATCCTCATATAGGAAACCATGATGGCCTCAGGTCAAAAGACCGAACATAACCATTGTATGAAACATATTGATGACATAAATAATCCATGCAATGTTTCATAGTGGATCAGTCCAATATCATGTTCACCAACATATATCCATGTGATTGACTTGATATCTTATATCCATGATCCGTGAAACATGATCATCAATCAATCCACATGCTGTCTATAAAATCATTAGCATCCCAACTAATGACAAAAGACAAGGACTATTTAGAATAACATCACAACGTAATTATAGAATTTCACATTCAAGTTACATACTTAATGATCCATAATAAGTGATTTATTCAAAAGACCAAAAAACACATTATTCATAAAAGTTACATAAACATAAACTAAATATAATCATCTCTATGATTGGTTTTTAGGGCATATCATACTAACAGAAACTACGTGAGGTACCTACAGGATCCAAAAACAAAATTTATGATAGAGGTCCTATCTGGTATGGGGATTGGTGACATGGCATCATAGTGATATTTCATCGTCCTCCTAGTACTGTCAAAGTAATACTTTGTAGTAAAAACCGTACTCCTAAATTTCATATTTTCACCGACACCACTTCTAAAACACAAAGTAAACTAGACTATACACGAACTTTCACCGCAAGACTTCTCACATACAGCAACTACCCTTCGCCATTGCTGCTGCATAGGGATGGCAAGTGCGTTGTGTAAGGTCAATTTCGAGCCAGCCCTTACAAGCTTTATCAGAACTAAACCTCTTTAATAAATGGGTAAGAATACTCCACCCGTTAATCAAATGAGTTACCTATACCCGACTGAAGTGACCCGTAGGTACAATTGGGAAAGGACTAGCCATCAAAGTTACATGTGAGGAGACTACTGTGTTATTACCAAGACAAGTGCCTTCTGAATTTTATACATCATTGGTGAAGGCCTTAAGTCCAAATAAAACTTTGCTACGACATACATATATTGTAAGGACTGATAAAATTAGGAGCAAAGGACAAAACCCGCAAAAGTAAGCACATATATATACTCTTATTTGCATAAGCATTTGCCTTTGTTAGTGCTCTTCAAGAGAAGCAGTCTTCTTTGCTACTTGATTAGACTGCTGTACCATTCATTGTTTTAAATATCTCTAATATGGCCCGATATATCCCTCGATATATCCTCTTACAGGGCTTGTCGCAACCGATATGGTCTCCAAATATCCTTTACTTTTTTTGACTATTTTGGGCGATATATCCCCGCTATGGCCGATATATCAGCCAATATGTTGATTGATATATCCTTTTATATGGCTTATCGCAAAATAATATACTGCGTTAGGCAATTTCTGGGCGAGATATCATGATTTTTCTATTATATCAAATGATATTTTTGCCCTAAAAAAATCAGATGAAATGTTGCAACATTGATTTGTGCTTTTATTTGTTTCACAATGTTGATTAATGAGCCTAAACATATATTATTCACATTTTGTATGCTTAGATTTCCTTAAGTATGTTGAGATTACATTTTAGTGCATTTTACTATATATGCAAATATTCGTTATGGTATTCCGATATTTACCACATATCCCCGCTATTTCCCCGATATCTGCAATCTGATATGAGTTTTGGCCATCCTATATTTCCCCGATATCCGATATTTAAAATCTTGGTACCATCAACTTTAAGTCGAGGAAAAACCTTCGTCCAAATGCAAATCTCTCTATATTACATAGAGTATATAGTTATTTGGGGGTGATATTTTGAACATGACTGGATATACTTTATCAGACAGAAGTAACACGGACACAGGAATAATGTTCGCAAAATTCAAATTTGACAAATCAAACTCCAAAATCTAATGTAGCAGAAACATCAGAATAAGCATCTTGAAAGCGACAACTCTTAAATCCTAATAGCAACAATGCCCGACAAATGTGATTTCCAGTTATTTGTCCAAAGGAGATAAAAGGAATCCCAGAAGTTGATTATGTAACCATTCATTGTTTTTTCCTCTTCGGCTTGCCCAGAATATTCTCCTATTTGGCGAACATCTTCTTGCTTCCAAAGCACAAAAAAACATCTCCGTACTTTCACTTCCTACAAATTTAAATGCAGCAATGTAGCAAAAAAAATAAAAATAAAAATTAAAATTAAAAATTAAAAAAAACAGATCCATACTTCTGTTGACAATAGATTGACCAAAATGTAATTCCATTCTATCCTTATGGAGCTTATCCAAATTCACTGCATGCATTGATCATTTAAAAGAAAATGAAATAATAAACCATTTACAAGTGCAGAACATGAATTTCGATATAACAGAACTTGAAAAAGAGCATAACAATTATTTACCTTTGATACCGAGCGTATCGGCATTGTTCTCCTGCTCAGACTAAGAGTATTATAGGTCAACCACAGAAATTGATCGCTATCATGTCTATTGCCAAAAAAAGAAAGCTCAATGTATGTAAATTGATTAGTGAAGAACATGCACGGAATATGCACGGAACACGGAACGGAACATGCACGGACAATTTCTGTGCAGAGTAGTCGACTACAGGGTCTTAGTAGTCGACTACACTGCGGGCGACAGAAAGGCAGTTTTCTGGCTGGGGGCTTAGTAGTCGACTAATGAACAGTAGTAGTCGACTACACTGTAATTGACAGAAAGCGGTGTTCACCTTAGTAGTCGACTACTCTATGGCATTAGTCGACTACTCTGGGCTGTTTCCTGTTCCGAGTCTGTTTGGGTTTTGGTTTTAAACCCGGTTCGTTTAGAGTTTATAAATACTCTTTTAGGGCATGATTGAACTCGGTTTTGAGAGCTCTTTGAGAGGCTTTTGTGCATCTTTGGAGAAGAGATCTTGTGAGAGATTTGAGAGTTAGTTTTTAGGGTTTGATGGTGAAAACTTGTAATTCTAAAGTGTATTCTCTCTCTCGAGTTAGTAAAATTTCCTCCTTCTTGCCCCGTGGACGTAGGTAACTTGCCGAACCACGTAAATCTCGTGTCTTTACTGCTTTATTATGTTCTTGCCTGATTTGTTTACTTGTTTGCGGTGGTTTCTTGGATATACGCTACGGGCGTGCGCCCAACAAAATGAAATAAATGATTATCTTTTCATATACTTTCCCTTTACTGAGTTGTTAATAGAATGATTTTGTTTTGTTTAGTTTTTTGGTAATTCATAATATCGTCTTGCACAACTTCGCAAAAAAAGGTTAATCAGTTTTTGTAGGGTTAATTGCATATAGACTCCTAGTACTATTGTCCAATTTGCGAATAAACCCCTTGCAGTTCTACTCTTGTGGCCATACTCCCAAAATAGTTCTCTTGGTGAGGATAGACTCCAAATTGCTAATATTTTTTGAACTTTTATAAGGGTCGACAGATAATACAAAGGGTCTATCTGCATAAAGAGAGGTTGGGGGGGGGGGGGGGGGGTCTTCCCAAGCTCCACAGGGGGTTCTTTTAACAATTCAACCTTTCCTTTGTAAGGGAACAAAAATATGGTGTAAATTTACATTATGAAAAATCTATGGTTTTGGCTCATGTCATAGAAATGAGATCTCTATGGTCGCCGGAAACTAACACTAAAATGCTTCCGACGTGGTGTACTGTGGTCTTTCAATTCAGCTGATTGTGCTCGAGATTAAGTAGCACCAGAACTTTGAAGGGACACTATGGTACATAATAGTTTCATGATAATTATAGGTGAAAAGTAGGTGAAACTTTGAGATATTTAAGTGACTATTACCTAACTATAGATTGGTTAGAAAATTGTGTGACTAATTACATGATTTATATGTTGGGAAAATCGACTATTAAAATCATTGAGGTGTCCATAACATGACCAAAGCAGGGGCGACAACATAAGTAAAACTCCAAATACGTGTGTAGATGGTCAAAATGTATTTTCACCTAGGCTGATGATTAACTTGGACCAAAGATGTAAACGCCCATGAGCTAAACACTTCGAATGTGCTTAAAACCAAGCCCATAACAGATTATAGCGAAGGTCGCCTGATGACCGATGCCAACTCCACCAAAGATCGGATTCTGTGTTAAATCCGAGTTCACAAGCGAAACTCGTCAGCTAAAGAGTTCCTCCCACAACAGTAAAGTGGACCAAGTCTCCCACTTCCTAAGGAGGTGTCCCCACGTTCGAGCGACCCTCACCTACAACCATAGTGAACTTCGCCTACACCTTCTGTGAATCTCGGCAGAACCACGAAGTTCGCCCAAATAGCCGTTTCAGAGCTATTTATAGGAGATAACTGCCCCTACTATCTCCTGTTTTAGTGGCCACTAACTCACGTTCTAAAGAGGCCATTAACTCTCTCTTTTAGCCTATAAAAGGAGAGGAGGTCATTCATTCAAAGAAAATAATAGCGAGGAGCGTGCAAAGAGAGCTAAGTAACACATACGCCTATACAAAGGAGTTTCACAAAAAAAAGAAGGCTGAGCTACCTTCCAAGTGATTCAACCATCGTCAACAGCAAAAGATTCGTGAATCTTGATTCAGTTCGTCAACGGAGTACAAGATCGACGCTCCACCAGCACGCAAAAAAGAACCCACAGGAAATATAAATTTGTCCTTTGTTTCATTATAATCTTTTATTGTAATCTCCGTCAATTGCAATACAAAAGACCCGAAACAACGTGTGCTAAACTCCATGGATAAAATAGACAGGCTAAAACCTCAAGTAGTTGAATCTCAAATAAACCTCTTCATACTTGCAAACAGAAATGGCAACATCTATAATAGTGGGAGAGGATGTGAAGCTATTAGGACATTGGGTTAGCATTTTTGTGATAAGAGCAAGAATTGCTCTTAATCTCAAAGGGGTTTACTATCAGTTTCTTCTGGAAGAAATAGGAAACAAAGGAGAGCTAGTTAAGAGTGAGTTGCTTTTAAAATCAAAGCCTGTTTACAAAAAGATCCCTGTGTCTATTCTTTGGTTATTGTTCAGTACATTGATGAAGTTTGGAACACAGGAGGATCATCCAGTCTTCCCTCTGATCCCCATGATTGAGCTCTTGCGCGCTTTTGGGCCGTCTATGTAGACGAGGTAAAGAGAAATTTTGTTTTAGTTTATAGAGAAGTTTTATCAATATTCGAGTTATTTTGACGTGACAATCCGGTGATTGTTGTCTGGATAATTGGTGCACCAGTGAATGATTGTCAACCTTTAATCAGTGCAAAGTAAGTATTTAGTGGTTTACTACGTGAAACTATTGTATGGTTATCCGCACATCACGTCTGTTGAATTTAACAATGAACTAACTTAAGACTAATTTTTCGAGCACTGCGTAAGTCTCCAAGCGACATTTGTATTTCAAGGATAGCTAGATAGTTTTCTGGTAAAAATCTGGAGTAAGTTGTGTGAGATACCATGCATAAGAACAAATTTGTTCCAAAAAAAAATTAGGGTAATTTCACAGAACTACTCTACTGAAATTTCGAGAGCTACGCTTTTGAATAATCTCCTAAACTTTTATCTCACACAAATAAGCCCCACTGAACTTTGCGGTACCTCACGAAAACCTCCTGAACTTTTCAACTTTTCTCACCTGACCCTTGTATGTAGTTGGCAAATAGCTTAGGTTTATTTTTAGAACTTTGTTCACGGTTGCCTTTGATGTTGCAGTGCATTGGTTTTTAAAAGGAAAGACTGAAGAGGCCAAGATCGAAGCAATAGAGAAAACCATTGCAGGCCTACGAAAGTTAGAGGAAGCTGTCACAAAATGCAGCAAAGGAAAGAGATTCTTCGGAGGGGACACCATCAGCTACCCTGACATCGTTCTCGGCAGCAGCTTGGGTTGGATTAGAGCAGCCACAGAATTATGCGGCATCGAGCTTATTGGCGCTGCAGGAACTCCGAAGCTTGCAGCTTGGGCGGAGGAGTTCTTGGCTGATAATGGAGTGAAGAATGTGAAAAGGCTTATTTGCACTTACCCTATTGTTTACTAGTGTTTACTGATATCTATATTTATACACCCCCAGTTGTATTGATGGCATTTAAGTACCATACAGCTTCATTCCGTTAAATATGAAAAACCCAATTTAGACGAAAATACCTGAAGTGAAAAAAACCAGCCACACCTAAAGTCATTTAACTTTTAGTCTTAAATTTTGGGTTAACTGCACTTAAATGACCCACTGTTTCGTTAAATCATCCTAATTGTAAAGCATTTCACTTAAATAACCTAAAGTATTTTTCATTAAAAAAAAGCAATTCTAACAGCTCACTAACAGAAGACATTAACGTGCAATATTTTGAAACTTTAGAATGTTTATGTGCAACATTTAGAAAATTTGGGGTATTCAAATAAACGTTTTACAACTGGGATCATTTAAGTGAAAAAAATTGATGAAACAATTGGTCATTTAAGATCCATTTGTAATTCTTGTCGATCTTCTTCTCTTATCAGGAGAAACCTTCTGAAGTTCAATGTTTTGAATTAGTTGTGGTTTTCTGGACTGTTCTTGAGATGGAGAATAATTCTGGGTCTCAAAGCTAACATTTTTTTTTTGGGTTTTTGGACTTTTTTTGTGAACGATGGATGATCTGAGTTTCAAGCTTACTATTTTTCTAGAATGAAGGATAAATTTGATTTTCAAAGCTCAATGTTTAGAGTCAAACTTCATGGTGTATCCTGCGAAGGGCAAAAAGATAAATTAATGAGTCAAATGAGAAAGAAGGATAGATATAAATTAGAGATGGATTAATTGTGAACATAAAAGGTAAAGAAGTCCTGAAAATGGCACATGTCAATCACATGAGAATATTTCATGAAATTTTCTCATCTAGGTAATAGAGGGTACTAACATGGAGCTTTGGAAAATATTAGCATATTTAAGTACATGCAATTACAGTTAGGGATATATAAGTGCAGCAATTGGCAAACAGCAGGGTATATAAATGCAAATAAGCCAACTAAAAAAGAAATTTGAGAGGTTGTTTGATTTGTTGAAAAAGTAAATCGTAGCACACATTGCAGTAAATTAAGCTCAAATTCATTGTTTGGATATATACGTTTTATTGTGCAAAATGTATTTTGATGCAATTTCAATCTTTGGTTGAAGAATAATTTGTGCAAAAGCTATGCGATTTTAAATTTGGATCCTCTCCACTATTTTTAATCCTAATAATTGATTATCTAGTGGGTGATTGTGTATTTTTAAATTTAACATTCTCCAAATCCACGCGATTTGATCATATATGAAAATGCTGTTGTAGATAGTTTTCCTGTTTAGGATACACAATTTTTTAAGGAGGTAGATTTATTTATTATTATAAGTTACTTGTTTTGGGCAATGCAGCTTTTGCTACCACGAAACTGACTGCAATGTTTGCTGCAAATTTTTATACATTTATAAGTCCACTTACAATTACCAATTTAAAAGTTGCAAAAGCATAGAAATATAAGTCAGTTGCATTATTAAGTTCATGTACTGTTACAAATTACAATTGTAAGTCCATTAACCAGACCAATTGGAGTAGGGAAAGCTGCAGGAGGTCATGGGAACACAAACATCTTAACAATCAAAGACTAACTAATCCACCGTGGGTAGCTGATGCGAAGAAATATAAATGTTGCAAGTGCACAACAATCAAGTTATAATATTTAAAAATATCGATCCACAGAGAAAGAGTGTATTAGAAAGAAATTTCTACTTGGGTTCGTAAATTGTGTAAAAAAAAAGAATGAGAATGTTTAGTGTGTTTTGGGCTGAGGCTGTCACAAACTAAAAGGCAAAAACAAGAGGGAAGAATCTGTTACTATATGTATACCTTAAACGAAAACCTTTTGCCTCAAACCCTCTCACAGGTTGACACCTCAGCACTTC